>BSCJ01000034.1:0-254403 GCA_027943355.1 Dothideomycetes sp. NU200 | reverse complement strand
CCCCCCCCCCCCCCCCCCCCCCCCCCCCCCCCCCCCCCCCCCCCCCCCCCCCCCCCCCCCCCCCCCCCCCCCCCCACGCGAAGGAGGGAGGAGAGCAGGGGTCACAAGTGCCGTGTTGTTTACGTGCGGCGTATGACCGCGCGGAGAATTGCGGATGAGAGAATGTCATATAGTCGCAGGAGACAACTTGCATGAGGGCACCTTTAGACAAAGCCGAGTCGAGGGAAGAAAAGATGGGACTTGGGCTACGATGACATTGTACAAACACCACCAGTCATGAGAAACGTCGCTCTTTTTGCTTGACGACATATCTTTCACAAGAGAGCTATTCGGATTTGATTTTTGCGGAAGGGGGCTCTATGAAGCAACAATAACAACAATCTACCATTCATGAATAATCATGTCTAGTATGGAATTATGAAAATCCAAGCCTAGTATTGAATCTTCAAAATCCCCACGGGACATGAGGGAAGGAGCCGGACTGGTCACTCGCGCGTTTAGCAGAATCCCTCTACCACGGCCTACTAGCTCTCAGTATAAACAACAAGCGAGACTTATAGGGAAACCCGTCCGTCAGGAAAGTGAGTTTGGGAAGGGTGCAGTCAGAATCGTACAATTAGATTCTTACTGCACTGAGTTTAGATGTTTTCTTCAAGCCTGTTAATCTGTATGCAAACTGTAGACATTGGTGAAGCTGGCTTGCTGCACCAGTCATACCACAACCGCCTGGCCTTTTGTTTGCCCGAAACGGCAGAATCTCAAACAAAAGATCATGGGTATCATCTAAATTGCAGGGGCGGCCCAAGTGTCACGTCTGATCCTCATCAAATTGCTCTGCTTGTGAGGGAAAGTAATCTCCCTCTCCTTGAAGAAACCAAGCTCTTCACAGTATTTCCTTAGCCTGAGAAAATGGTCAGCATCTAATGTATTTGTGTCAAGTATTTGTGTCAAGCGTTGTGCGAGTTGTATACTCACTTTTCATTGTCCACTCTAGGCTCCAGCATCACAGATTCGGTTCTGGCATCGGCCAGGAAGCAAACATGCACCAATGCAGAGAGCCAGACCTTGATGCGGTGGGGACCCCTGAAAGCTTGCTCACCAACAAGAACGTGTATACCTAGAGTAATTTAGTCCATGACTCGGTAAAAAGCGTTTCGCACAACTTGTTGAGCTTACCTCTGTCCCAGTCACTGGCATTGCCACCCATGTAGGCGCCCAGTCTGTCCTCCTTCACCCAGTACATCTCAAAATAGCCAAACGGCTTTCCATCAAAGCAGCCAATGACAGGGAACGAATGCTTGCTTTGCAGATTCGTCTTGAGAAACTCCTCCTGGTGGCTAAGAGGTCCATCTTCACCCCAAGAATAAGCAACGCGCGGGTCGTTCATCCACTTGTGTAGGAGTTCGCAATCGCTGAGTTGCTGATTGTATGCTCCGACGGTAGGGACCTCAGAGTCAGAAGCTCGAGTGACATTTTTCAAGGGAGAACCTCCATTCGGCAGAGATGGACCGCCTGTTGGGGTTGATGGTTCAGTCTGTGCTACTGGACCAATATGTTGAACTGGGCGTTTGGAAAGACTTGGCACACGGAATGATAGGTACTCGCCAAGGGATGGGATGAATCGGGTATAGAAAGTCTCACCCTGCCTAGGAGGCTTGGGCCGCAAAGGATGACGGATGTTGTTGGAGAAAATGTACTGTGCTGGTGCAGGAGGATAAAACGTCGGAAGATGCGATGAAGACTTGAATTGACCGGGAGGCTGCCACAATCCAGTGTTTGCGCCAGTCGGGGCCGCCGAGCTGCCATCTACGAGGGCTTCCGCACCATGTCCAGGAGTCGGAGACTGTGGACGAGACGACGATGGTGATGCACCAGGAGCCGGGGAGTTGATGATTGGAGCAAGGGTAAAGAGATAGGTGCGTGGGTCCAGCTGCCAGAAGTGGGTACGTGAAACAAACATATTGGACCAACCCTCGGGACTGTTGGGGTCCAGTTTGACGCCTACACTCGAGTCCTCGGTGGCGATAAGGCCCATATGCTCGAGCTTCTGCATCAATTGGCGGCCCTTGAAGATACCTTCACGGTTAATGTTGAGACGCCATTCGCCTCTTGGACGACCATTTTCAGCGGTGTTCTTGGACGCTTGCGTGAACATGCGGGCATCAGGCTCAGGCTGGTGAAAGTACCAGTAAAGAGTAGCCCAAAGCATCATGGCAATCTGCCTGGTCGGAGAGGAAGCAGGGAAGAGGTTAGAGTTGGACTCGTTGGAGGCAGGGTTTGATATGGAAGAGAAGAACAGGTGGTCATTCTGCAAGGTTGGTCTCCTGTAAGTATGGACATGGTGTTTCCGTTGGACGTTTGGGGAGAAGGGGTCAATGGTTCCAAGATCGTCTTCACCATAAGTAGCCTTCTCATGGTCAGAGGCATCATCTTCGGTGTTTATGATAATGGTCCAGCCAGGTGGAAAGGGGCAGGTTTGGTTGTGGACGTCAATCGACTTGAAATACAGACCTCCGAAAACCGGAGTGACGGTCAGATTATGGCCATTGGGAAGGCGCACGAGTGTAGGAGCCATGGTTGGTCACGAGCTAAGGCAGAGCTTGCAGGCGAGCTCGGTAGGGTATAGACGAGAGCTATAGAAGGCAGCCACAATGGATGTCGCTTAGGCGCAAAGTAGCGACTGCGGCAGAGGGAGGAATCAAACTTATAGCAGAATTATATTACGAGAATTATCGGAGGCTGATGCACAGTCAGGTAACGAACTAGGCGTGTGTGCAAGGATACCTTAGCCAAGAACAGCGATCAGCGTTGGCCAGTGACAAAGTCGAGCAAAGCTCAGACCCTCTGCGGCGAGTGCGGTAAGAGCTCGAGCTGGGTATAAAGTGGACAGAAGCTGGCGTGCTCAAGCATGTGATAAGCGGACGAAGACGTTTAGAGATTCGGGAGTGGCTGATGTTCCCCGACAAGTCTAATTAAAGCCTGTCATTCAGTGGAAGAGACATTTATAAACAATCTGGAAGACAGCGACTAGGTCATGCATGTTTTCTTGAGCGCGCTACACGTAGACATGTAATAAGGTAGTACAGTCGGGAGCTAGTGATGCGAAGGTTGCGCGCTCAAAGAGGCACGTGGAAATATAGAGGTCAAGGGCAAAGGTGACGCGGTAGCATTGAAACGGAACGGGAAGACGCACAAGCACAAGGACAAGGTGCCGTCTCCTTTGGGGGAACCAAGGTCAAGACGTACAAGGGTCTGCACTGCACTGTCTCTGTCTCAGTCTCAGAAAGTGGCTCGCTTGTCATTGTACTGTAGCTAGCTGATGAATTGATGCCTGTTCTTGTAGGCATCAGCTGGCATACACGCAAATCAAGACTCGGAGAGACTTGGACTGATTAGAACCGGGAAGGACTCGACAACCCAAGAGGGCGAAGTGTGTCTCCAGAGATCAGCTTGCGACGCGACTGCAACAGCGACAGCGACTTTGATCTTTCACATGCATGCAGCTAAGCGTGCGCACGAGCAGGCATCCAGAGTAGAGTGGCGAGGCGGGCCAGAGTGCGTAGGGTGTAGTAAAGCAGCCTGTCACGTTCGTCTGGTTAAACATCTCGACTTCTGTGGCGCCGTCGACTGACTCGACGTGCAAGGAGAGACACGAGGGAGTCGTTCGTCTCGGATTTCACCATGTCTTCTCCGCCAAACACGTCTCTTGCTGCCAATGCCCAGGAAGCTGGAAAGCATAGGCTGTCATCTCACTCCCGCTCCAGCATGAACCTGAACTTCTGGCGTTCGTCTCAGACCTCTTCCTCCACCCACCACAATTCCTCCCAGACGCAAGCGACCCTCTCACCGTCATCATCACATGCCGGCCCCCAGTTCGACCCAACGACTTCTCCGCAACCGTCGCATTCTCCACAACAAGCACATCAAGTGCACCTCATACCACAACCACACCAGGCACATGCAGCACATCCTCCACATCATCTGCAACAAGCTCACCCTCCGCACACACCACACCACGGCCACCAACCCGGCCGCTCGTCGGTCTCTCAATTCCCGCCCATTCTGCCGCCCATCCCACGCGTCGCTTCCCAGCTCGACTCTTCGTCCTCGGACACGCGCCAGGCAGCCGTTGAGGTACCCCAAGGCCAACCAGCGCAGGACTATCCAACACACGGCCATCAAGAGCAAGGACAATATCACACATCCCCCGCCCTAGACAATGCAGACAAGATGCTTGCCCGCCCTCCGTCCTCGGATCTGTCGACACATCCCCACTTCCAATTCCTCGATCAATCCACACACCCGCACTTCCCGCCATCTGTAACAACGGCGTCCCTCTCGCCTGTTCTGTCCACGCAGTCCAACGAGTCTCCAAGCTCAGAGGCCACATCGGCCAGTCAGCCTCTTCAACATCCTCCAAGATTGACTCGTCGATCCATGACGAGCCCGGACGGTTTCCTTACCACGACCTCCCCACGCGCCTCGATATCTCCCCAGTCGGCGCAATCCAATCTATCCACCCACTCGGCCCACTCCAATCTATCAGCAACCTCGCCAATTTCCACCACCATGGGCGTTCCCTACAACTCGACCATGGTGCGGGAGAAGCCTCTTTCTGGCAATCGCCCTCTGCCAGCAACCGGCACAGTCAATGGCGTGCCGCAGCATATCAGCAAGGCGCCCGAGAAGCGACACGATGGTCCGCCGCCGACCAAATCCAGGAACCGACTCAACTTGCTGAATCCTGTCAGTCTGCTCATGAGACGACGGTCAAGTCAAGCCGTCGAAACACTGAGCGACAAGTCATCTACCAAAAGTCTCATCGTCCCGCCCATGGATCTGCCTGAAGACTATGATCCGAGGATCAAGGGAAACAAAGTCCACGACTTCAGTGCCCCAAGACCTAGACGCAACCTTTCTTACAACGACGCCGTCGCTCCTCCGCCACGACTCCATCTTGACTTTGATGAGAACTCCATCTCTCTTGCTCCTATCCAGCAGTCACCGCCAGACCTTTTGACGTCGGAATCCGAACAATGGGGCCAACAGAGGAGGAAGTCAAGCCAGCATACCCCTGTCTTCACCGAAAACTTCGACGAGCCAGTAAACGACCGTTCCTCTGCCGCGATACATGCAGAGACTCTGGAAGACAGCAGCTTCCTGGCGCGAAATTCGTGGCAGAATGACCAACTGATTGCACCACCACCCTTTGGTAGAAAGAGTCAACAACTGGACGAGCAACAGGTTCACGATGCTGTCAGCCCCAACAACAGATCCAGCGATCCCACCTCCATCTCGTCCATCAGGTCTGATGCCAGTCCACGCGATGATTCACAAGGCCTTGGTCTCACCATGTCTGATCAGGCCTCTTCGTCTCCCGAGACTGCACCTACCATCGACTCGAGGCCTATCTCCAACGAACTGCGTCTCAAACATCAGTCTGCTGCATCTCTCGTTGATCCAGCGTCAAGCCCGCCGGAACCACCATTTCGCTCCTCTCCAGAAAGCGTGTCTGCATCCACGCCTGAAATGTCGGGTCGGAAGTCAGGACTAAAGCATCTGCCGAGTAGTGCCTCTCGCTTCAGCTTCCAGATTGCGAGCATGGACTCCATGGCCGAGGAGAAACTGCTCGA
The DNA here is from genome assembly GCA_027943355.1 of Dothideomycetes sp. NU200. NCBI lineage: Eukaryota > Fungi > Ascomycota > Dothideomycetes > Dothideomycetes sp. NU200. The sequence continues at coordinate 248,770 of BSCJ01000034.1, read as the reverse complement.
GGATAAGCACAAACAACGCCATTCTGCCCAGCCCAACACCAACATTGACATTTCCGACGACGATGAAGACGAGGACGACTTCTTCGACGAGGACGCCATGTACGACCATGATGAGATGGAAGGCTTGGATGAGCCCGAGGTCTTTGGAGGCAACAATGTCTTCCAACATACTCACAACCGGAGCGGTTCTCCGTCCGCCCTCGCTGCCGACGTCGCTGGTCTTCACTTCTCCCATGCCCATTCTTCCATGCCCGACACTGGGAGCACTCCCGTCTCGCCCAACGCAAATGAAACTTCGTTTCCTGCTACGCCGGGGAAGCCAAAAGGTGCAACTGGCCCACCCTCTCACTCACTAGATCACACTCAAAGATCGCCGCCTTTTCAGCTGGCCTCCGCGGACATTCCCGCGAAACCCACGAGCCCAATGTCGACCAACTCCTTCTACTTCGATGATGGCATGATTGACGACTTTGATCAAACTGACGAAGGCCCTCGTGATAGAGACGGCAATGTTTTTGACGAGGATCAATTCGACGACCCCTCGTTCTTGAAAAGGCCGGAGGCTATAAAAGAACAAAGTGACCAACAACCCATCTCACCCTCTCACCAACTTGGTCAAAACTCGAGCACATATAATGTTAATGGATACGACTTCTTAATGCATAATAACCAACCGACTGGTTTTGGACACTTCACTTCCGACTCTCCATACTCGGAACAATCTTCGGATAAGGATGACAGAGGCATCCCAACCGAGACCTTTAGGCATGATTCCCCTAGCAACAGTGGCCTTGATCCGACTCCTCAGGACAGTCTGTCAGCCTACCACAATGCTTTGGCCGAAGCTGCTCAGAAGGCAGCTGCTGATGGTCGATTCACTCGTCACACCAGCACCGCAACGTCGAGATCTGCCTACTCGAACGATGACGAGGCAGGACCATCTGTTTCATTCCAGGACAACCCACCCAGCCAATATAATCCCATTCACGATCGTATGACCTCAGCATCGACCTTCAACACGCACAGCACTCAACCTTCTTATTCTGGATTCGACTTCGGCTTCCAACCTCACGCTGGCAGTGGCTTTCCGTCCGATATTCAAGGCGGCGAATTTGGGTACCAATTCCCTCCTGATGACGATGACTACGATTTTGATGATGCAGACCTTATCGCCGCGGCAAACGCCGAAGCACTGTCCGCGGATGACAGTGGCATGTACAGTCAGGAGTTTGGTTTCTATGCCAAACCTCGTCCAGGAAGTGCTGAGGGTGAAAGAGATGTCAACGGCGGGTACTTTGGGCCAGCCGGCATCGAGATTCAGCGGCAGAAGAGTCTTAGGGAACCAAATCTGACACCAATCACTGAGCGTAGCGAGTTCAGCACGAGGAATAGCTTTATCGCTGGACCGGGCGGCATGCCTTGGTCTCCGATGTCTCATGCTGGTAGTGCTCAAGGCCTGCCAAGTCCTGCACTGTCGACCACATTCAGTCTCGCCCATCAACGGGGCATGAGCCCACTCGCTCGCACAACAATTCCTGAAAATGAGAACTTGACTCTGGCAGAGATTCGTAGAGGACTACACGCGAACGCATATGCTGGCAGCACTGGCAGCTTAGGAAGCGATTACGGACCCTCAATGTCCTCTCCTCTTGCCGAATACGCGCCTGCATTTCCCGTGCCCGGATCAGGCTATTACATGCCGGTGCCTCGCAGTGGCAATCAGACTTTCGCAGGAATGGGTGGTGTGCCTATGGCTTGGCAACGCAGTACTGACAGTAATAACTCTCATCCATCACACCCTTCGGATTCCCACAGCTCTGTACCTTCGTCGCCGGCCCCCGCAATCAGGACCACAGCTCCACCTTCAACTTCGCCACAATTGAGCCAAGCCCAAGCATTTTCCTTCTTTGACGCCGGTGATGACGAGATTACGCCGGGTGGGGATACCTTTCTTGGGGTCGACGATGGGGATGGCAGTAATAGCGTAACTCCAAGGAAACCCGTTTCAACACCTTATCATCAGGAGGGTCTCTCCTCACCTCCTCCGTCCATGCAAACCTACCCCAAGACACCTCCCACAGCTCGCAAGGCGCCGCCTGCTCCAATCTCGACAGCCTCGTACTCGAGTACAGGCAAACCTGCTCTGGGCTCGCCTCTGAAGCTGGAGGCTTACGCGCCTGCGCCTACATGGGCAGAGTCTCCCTCCTCCCATCATGACAATGGTCATTCCCATTCACCTCTGGTCTCTCCCAAATATCCAAGTGCTGGACACAAGCGTACGGGTAGTGGTGCGGACTCCGTTACCTACGTGCAGGAGAAGGATGCATCGACTGGTACCAAGAGGTGGATCTTAGAGCGCCGCCGCACGAGCGAGCAAGGTTTCCCTGAGTTGATTGGTCGGGAGATTGTCGAGGGTGGACGGATATAACCATGGTGGTACTCTTGGACTAGTCTTCGATTTGGCCATAAGGGAGAAAGCGTCGTAACATGGGAAGACTGAAATGATTTGGTTGAAAGAATAAACTAATGCCTTGTTTCTGCTTTTATGTTTCCTCCCTTTTTCACTCACTCCTTCGATCCGGCAGCGAGCAATACCCCCTTCTTTCTTTTATCCATTTTCGGCGTTCACGCAGTACAGGACCCTACATAATGTTTTTCTGGGAAAACACAAAATCTTTGCTTTTTTTTTGGTTTGTCTATAGAATGGAAGTCGCCGATTGATAAGCGCGCGCCAAAAAGAAATAATGAAGTATAAATGGACCACGGAACGAATTGAATGACTGAACCTTCTTTTTCTTTTTCCCCTACCGCACTGCGATTTGCACGTCTATGCCATTCGAATATGATAGTTGATGTTTTGTAATGCGTGAATCTGCTTTGAAGCGGTCAATACGTGATGGGAAGGAGGAGGACAGTGTCTTGTTCTGTTTTCCTCTTTTCACATGCTAGGTTCTCTCCTTTCTTTGAGCATTTCGCCAGGCTTTCTTGACTTTTTGAGAATTGAAGTCGAGGTTTCGTGAGGGTTGGATGGAGGGGATCCAAGCTTTGCATTTCTTCTTCTGTTTTGTTGGGAGTGTTGCTGGAGCCTGGTGGTTCGCGTTGCATACGCTGTTCGGGTTGTGTTGTGGTACTCTGGTGCTGATATGCTGCTATAGTCGTGATTGTGAGATCTATGTGGAGCACAGTCGGGTTGAGGGTGTTGCATAAGAATCCATCTCAGGTGACATTTCTTCAGCTGTTCCACCCCGGTCCCCACTTCATTGATTCCATTGGTCTTTTACGCGTCGAATGAATGAACTTTGTGAGCGATACTAGCATAACCTCTATTCCACATTTGCGCTAGACATCCTAAAACATTCGACGCTTATGCCATCCCCTGCTAGGAGTTGAAGTCGCCTCCATCCTCCTGTTCTCCAGGTCTCGTCAGCTCCGTTGACAAAGCTGAAGAAGTCTTCCCATAAACCCAGATTCTGAAACCTGAACAGCCTGAGGAAGCGCTTGCCAGGGCTTGCAGTAGTTGCAGCACTATCCAAATCGATAGACCATCCGTAGGCTCCTTTGCTGGAAACGACTCCTCCTTCGCTGTCTAGAGCTGATCGTTCAAACGAGTGCCACGCATGTACCCATACATCTCTCATCGTACGCTTGGTTTGTGAGTCATCTTGAGGATCTGGTGGAGATGGATCGAAACCAGGCGAGCATGCGAATGTGAGGAAGACGGATATGCAATGCTCACTCCATCGCTTGGGTGGTTGGAAAACATTCTTACGATCATTGAGCCACGAAGGAAGTCTGAACATGTATGGATTGCTAGATTCGAAATTCACGCCGCTGGATTGCCACATTTGAAGAAGTGAAGCAAACGCGGGAGAAGAGAGTAGGTTCGCTCGTGCTTCGAACGAATCCCAATCTAGTGAGCGAATCAATGACTGTTTTCATACAGCATCGAATGACATGTACAGACCAATTATCAGCTTGAATACTGCAGATGTGCCCACACGGCGGCCCCACCAAAGTGTCTTCATCCCCGGATGATCGAGATAGGTCCTAATGGTCGCTTGCCAGATCTGGCCTTCTGCTGTGGTCGCATTCTCAAGGTCTGGTTCGTGAAGAAAGGCTACATCGGCAATCTCAGTGAACGCATAGCCTTCCGGTCCATTGCGCGGAAGATGCAGCTTGTCATACATTGCCATAGAGACTGGAGACTTGGTACCGGTATATAACATGCTTCAAGCGCAATCGGCCTCTCAAGAGACCTTAAGCAATATCAGGGCGAGAGGGATCATCTGCGCAGTTTCGTCATGTCGAGTCAGTAGGAAGGTATTGGTATACAGGTCAGAGTACTCGTAAAGATATAGGTGCGGAGTCTCGCGTGGGTTCCTTGCTTGGCGCTCGTCCTTTGTGGTCACAAGCATAAAGTAAGCGCCAATTATATTCCCCGCGTATATGTTACGAGTTCGACATGAGAACATCAGCTAGAGACACGTGCTTTAGTCTTCTAATCGGTCACGAGCTTGCTTGTCTTGAGCACGGATATGCACGTGTCTGCCTCTCATATAGGTCACCAGCCACAAGCGGAAGCATAGTCCTGCCTTACATCTGGATGGCTTTTCGGAAACGTTCCTTGGGAATAAGCTGCAGCACTATAATTATGGCGGCAGACAACTATAATCTCACTACTGTGCCGTTCAGAAATCAAGCGATCCTCCTTTTCGGAAAACGAACAAAATGTCCTTCCCCTTCACATGAGACTATAACGGCATCAACACTCCAGATAGAACGCCAGGTCCCCCTCTCCTGAACTATGGAACCGTGTCTCTCGCGCTGTCAGGCCGTTACCCATAAACCGAAATCTGTTCTTACCACGATACTCGAGCTCGAAGTCTTCGGTCCGCAACTCTTCCAGCATCTCTCTGTAGTGGAGGACCGAACCTGCGTACATGGCCGTGACGGGTCCGTTGACTTTGCCGTTCTTATACCAGGAGCTACAGCCTGATGACCAGACCATACGCTTGAGAAATTCTTGTGTGTAAGCATTATATTCGGCAACGGCGTCTTTCGATACTGTGACTGATCTGATAACAAGGATTAGGTATTAGCGTGTGGATGAAAGAAAACCCAGGAAAAGGCAAGCTTACTTGATCTCCTGGGTAGCAATCTTTCGCACCCATCTGAGGATGTAGTCCGCTGCACAAGACAAGGATGGTAAAAGGGGCCCGTGGCCAACGGGACTGTTAGGGCCATTGAAAATGAAATAGTTTGGCATGTCGGGAGCACATATCCCGAGATATCCTTCCTGTGATTTTGTTAGTGCTTTCGAGTCCCTCCTTCCTAGGTCTAGCTGAACAAACCGGGTTCTTTGACCATTTATCAGCAAGATTGGTCCCATTCTTTCCAATGAGCTTCCAGAATGGCGTAAAAGAGACATCGAAGCCGGTTGCACATATAATGATATCGAAACTGTTCAACCCATTCACTGTTCGGATACCATTCTTGGTGATCTCCTCTATCTCGCCAAATTCGATGTTGACGTTATCCTGCGTTATAGCCTCGAGGTAGCCCACACCAGGCGTCAAGCGGCGGCAACCGACGTTAAATTTAGGTATCAGTTTCTCACAAAGCTCTGGGTCGCCGCCCAGCTGATCCGACATGTGCTGCCTGAGAGCCTGCTGTGCTCCCGCTTGATGCGGGCCATCGCTGAACAGAACCGGAAACATTTGGTTGAAACTCTGGTCGAGGGCCTTGCGCAACGCTTTCAACTTTTCCGGATCGTCGCGAAACTCCTTCTTTTCCTCTTCGGTGTATTGGAAGTTCTTGCCCTCCTTGGTGAGTTCCGCTCCGACGGGGGGCGAGATCCATGTCGGAGTGCGGATGTAAGTTGTCAGATGTGCCGCTGTCTTTTGCACTTCTGGGAGAATCTGGACCCCAGATGATCCGTTTCCAATGAGAGCTACTCGTTTTCCTTCCCAAGATAAGTCGCGATCCCAGTTGGCGGTGTGGACAAGGGCTCCTTCGAAGGAGAACAATCCATTGATGTCTGGCCATCGCCACTTGTTGAGTATGCCCGCACCATTGATCAACACGTCCGCTTGATCGGATACAATGTCGCCATTGTACTCAACCTTGATGTCCCACTTGCCGATGCTGTCGTTCCATATAGTCTCGATGATTCTACTATTGAACTGTATCTTTTCATCGAGTCCGTACTGTGTTGTCGTGTCTCTGATGTATTGCCATATCTCTGGCCCTTCGGCGTGGAAAGAGCTCCAATCTGTACTTGTCAGCACTTCAAGATGTTGATTCCTTGCGAATACGTCGTACTTGGATTCGGAGCAAAAGGAAAAGTGTAGACATGCGCTGGTATCTAGTACAATATCAGTACAGGTGAAAATGTCGACAGGAGTGTATGCAGTACATCGCATGCAACTCCAGGATATCTGTTCTCGAGCCAAGTACCTCCCACATCATCTGTAGAAAGTCAGTATCGCAGTATATTCAGCAAATCGCATGACCTACGATTCTTCTCGTAGATTTGAAGGTCGACGTATTCAGACAAGTTGGTCTCATATTTGTACTTGTATGCTATCAGGAGTCCAGAATAGCCTGCGAGTCTTGAGCATATGATGAAGTATCGAGGACTGGCTGCTCTAACCTGCACCGACGCAGATAACTCTGAGCTTTCTTGGTTCAAAAATAGGGTGCTCGACAACCTCCACCATGTGGGAAGAAGCAACGTATCCGTTACTATGGTTGATAATACCCATGTCTACTAGTGTCTATTGCTCTCTGGATGTATATGTCCTGAAAGGTCAGACCACGACCTGGGAGCGGAGAGAGGCATGCCAAATGGGAAAGACAGTCTTATATACACTAGCAATATATCACTTTAAGGCGTACTGAAACAGACGTAAAGAGAAACGGTACAGTCGATCTCGATGTAATTAGACTTGATCTAGTGTCTTTAGTGAATCGCGCATCTACTCTTGATTATTTCCAACACGGCTTTGAGTCGGTTCCAATCTGCCTATATAGTAGCAAATGATCACATTCGTATAATCAACATCGCAGATGTGTACGAGTACATGGTCAAGCACTGATTGCACAATGAACTCAATATCAGGAAGCTGTGTAGTATCCAAGATGATTTTTGGGAGGCGATGTTCTGTGGGGAAGGAGGCCAACGACTGTCCGGGTTTCCGGACTTGGCTGGCGTGGCTGCAGCTTGTGCAAATACGCTTTTACGCTCCCGCACTATGACCGTCCTGATCAGCAACGTCCAACCTTCACCTCGAAGCCGACACCTGATCGTCTTCGCCTCAAATCCTTTCACCAAATGCTTTCACCAATCCTCTTCACCGATCTATTTATACTATTGCTCTCAGGCTTCGGCAATACTATGGATGTACAAAGGGGTTACTCAGTCCGTTTTGATCCCTCTTTAAGTCCCCCATCAGAGGTGTTTTATGTCAATTAAGAGACGAGACATATGAGAAGCTCTATACAGGAGCTCACCGTATAACTGGGCCGATTTTTGGGAGATACCACCCGATCAAATGCCCAAAAGACTTCTCCATTTTCTTCTTGGCTTTGCCTGGTTGAAAAGCACCCTCTCCACAGGTGCAGGTACCAATTGGTCTAGAAGATCCCCTATCATCTCACTCGTGGAAATCTCCCTCTGCTCAATTGCAATGTCTATCATGTAGTAGACTCTGCCTGATCGGACATGTGACTCAGCATCGACTCGGACCCTGTGCTCAGATACGTCCACGTATGTCCCTGGTGTCTTGGGCGTGAAGTGTTCTAGAGCCGTTCTCTGATCTCCTTCGAAATGCTCGGCATACATGGCGTCGAAGCCGACTCCGGTATCAAGTCTCGAGCCTAGTGTGACCACGATCCCCTCCTCGTTTTTGTGCTGGAACCAAAGGATTGCAGATACTTTTGCTGCTTCGCGGGCTACTTGGAAGGCGAGAGGAAGACCTTTATGCACCCAAGACCTTGCTCGTGCGGGCTCCAACGATTTGAAGCCCGCCGAAGATGTAGGCACCAGATTCAGAAGCTTATAGTTGTCCACATTGGGACCTTTGCGAAGTTGAATCGCGTGCGAAGTCGGCATTCCGTCCAGATTTTGACGCACATACACCGTTTGGGGGCTTCCACGCTCGAAGATGTTGCAGATCTCACTAGATCTGATTCTAGCATACTGGCAGTCGCCTGCTGATATACGTTGCAGGTAGATTCCCAAGCAGCACTCGTAGTCGTCCAAGGCTGGACAATCTAAAGCTGCGATGTAAACATCCTGCTTCAGTCGACTAAGATGCAAATCGATGCGTAGGCCTCGGTTGCTCATGGAATAAGGCACGCGACGCTCCCAATCACCGTACGGCTCAATCTTACTCGATCCAGCGAACATCCTAGGATGAGCCGCTAGAAGCCCACAGCATGCATCGTTGGGAACGTCTGGTGTATGATCTTCCCATGCGAAAAGGGACTGGTCATCGGAGTACCTCATGATCTCTTCCTGTAAACGGATGAACGCCCTGCTCCCTTCTCCGTACAGCATGGGCATGTTGACGTTGAATAGACCCATGAGGCAATAGGCAATGTCCTCCTTTCGAGTAGTCTTTCTACGGGAAGCCCAAGACATCTTTTTGGCAACGCTCATCGATTCCAGATTCGTGGCTCCGGTCAGTATTCCGAGGTCGATCCCTGTTATCTCAGAGAGCTTGATAGGAAAAGTGGACTTGCTGCCTATTTCCTTCCAATCTTTCGTGAGGAACATGAGATTCTTTGGTGCTATAAGCTCCTGCAATGTCCAACCCCTCTCAAACCAGCGACTTTTTTCAAAGGCTGAGAACAAATGTGTCCTTGAATTAGGAGCAGGTACATCATCCAAGTAGGCGTAGCAGATTGTCGCATCTGAGTACCATTTGTACATCGAGTTGATGGCCTCAGATAACTCAGCACTGCTGCTCTTGTCTATGCAGCACGTATCGATCCAGATGCTTTGATGGCCATCGGCTTTGGCCCTCTCACAGATATTGAAGACTTTTTGATATCCAGGCTTGGTTTCCGCGATGCCGCGCTCCATGTCTTGAAACGACACTTCGTCTTCAGCTTGGCCCCACGTATGAGAGAATATGGCATAGCCAGCACACGCATCGGAGGACGACTGGAGAAATCTGCGGGTTGTGGTGTTCAAAAGTCGCATCGTGGAAATTGGTCGCGATCGTTCTGGCAAAGGTAGGTTAGCATTAATTGTACGCTGCTCCTGTTAAATGGTGATATAACAGTCTGCGGGCCTGCATAGCGATAGAGTGCAGAGCTAATGCAGGTCTGCAGCCTGCAGCATGCAGCATGCAATGCTGAGACGTGGGGCTGAGACGTGGCGCTGTGCAATGTATAATTTTAGATGCTCATTGGGGCTGAATCCAGGCACCCTCGCGCTGTTGTGTTAGTATCAAGTTCTCAGGCGGCCACCCTGAATTCTATTGATCTTGGTTTCTGACCCCCAGGTGCTCTTGCTTCCAGCACATTTCACAAATTTCGTTCAAAGTCGTTTTCTCACCATATATCCCAACATGGCCACGCTTGAGAACACATATAACACCAAAGCCGCCGATGTACGTGGTTACTCGAGGCCAGAAGCAAGGCCTATATACGGACAACCCCTCGGAGTGACAAGGCTGGAGAAGCTGGGAGAGGCCCCCGAGTTCGTTGACTGCCCATACTGTCAACAGAGGTGCAAGACCAGAGTGGTGCACGAGAATTCAACCGCAACTTGGTCAGTATAACTTGGCGGACACAATACCCGATCCCCACACACTCACCACGAGTATATAGCCTGGCCTCTGCTGTTTGTTGTCTCTTCACAGGAATTGGCGCCGTCATCCCCTGCGTATGCGGATGGTTTGAAGATACGAACCACTTCTGTGAAAAGTGCAACAAGCAACTCACGCATAAAACACACGATGGCGCAGTTCAAGTCCTAGAATCAGGACCGACGGAAAGTCGCGTGGTTGCATCGCGATTCGCGACCGTCGGAGAGGTACAGAGCGCGGAAAGGCCTCGGTGGGGAGAAACTTCTTCAGCGAACCAAGTCGAAAAGGCCAAGGATGGATCCTCAGGCTTACCAGGTCAGGAGGATAAAGGTACTCTGGAAATCTTGGAGAATAATAGGACATTGGTAAAGGATAGAAAATAACTGGAGAAGATCAAAACCGACGTAATTGGTATGGATGCACGATAAGCATGCGTGGAACGCAGAGGACGAAGAGATTGTAATGTAATGGTATGATCGTTGGCTTCATTTCCATCGTGCGGTTAGTCCTCAACATCTGTCTTGCTTAGCATATCATTTGCTGCCTCTCATTATTCACTCTAATCCAAGCTCGTATATGCTTGATTGTTCCGACCGTTTGATGCACGTCTTTTCATTCGGGATGCTGTGCAACTCGCGAGGACTAGGCAGCGGCAGTTCGTAGGATCTTGTAGACTGGGCCTCATCCTCTCGATAAGGTAGCCACGTCGTTGCTAGGTCATGCAACCGTTCCTGTAAGATGACAGGCTTGGTGTGGCGTTGCTGTCGAACGCAGAGTGCAATTGCGGAAACGCAAGCGACTACCGCCACAGCCCCTATCACCACTGAATGATTCATCAGTCCATCATGGTATCAGCTTCTCTAAGCTACCTCTCGATTGCAAACGTCTTGATAGCATTGTGCCAGAGATGGGCAGCTAGAGCAGTCGAGTCAGTGGGTACCTGATTGAGAGATGAAACAAACATACTATACTGCCTTCTAGCCAAAGATGATATGCCACATGTATTCGAATACTCTCCCAAGTGTTGCATCATCCAAACCAACGTCCATCAGCCATTGCTGGGCGCGGACATAGAAAGCCCTGGGTCTTTTTCTCACTTGATCTCTGGATACAGCAAATTGAGCGCAGCACGGCGTGCCAACTATGCGAGGCACATCGTCGTTGTCGAAAATATATTGCCATGCTTTGGCGTATGCACGTTCTTCTGCGCGGCTCTCCCCGTACTCGTCGCGAAAAGGCTGTATCTCATCTGGACAGCCCGGTATCGCTATGCAGCGCAAATTAGCATAGCCATTCCGTTGGACAAAGTCGATGTTGAGAGATTTAAGGCTATTGACGTTCGAGTAGTCCAGGGCATCTGTGTGCCATGCTCGAGGATATCCATCTTCATGACTGTGCACAAATGCAATTAATGAGGGAAGCACGTCGTAATTATCGATGACAAAGGTAAGGTATACGTTTGCTTCATGTCCTTTCTTGAACTTCGTGTGGAGGAAGGCGTTCGAATCGTTGACGTGGTATATAACGGAGTTCCCAACTGTTGACCATCGATCATCAGCCTTGAAAGCAACTTAGACATGATCCATACCTTGACAGCTTGGTGACCCAAGACGTATCTTCATCTTCCAGCTTTCCCATCACCACGGCCTGATCGCCGATCTTTGACACGGGCTTCGAAGATGTCATGTCCTCTGAATGCGCCGAGCCAGCACTCGCGGAGCTTGGTAGAGTGGAATCATTTGAGACATCGACTGATGTTTCTGGGCTTTCTGTCACTTGAGCGACTATCAAACTCGAGACATTGTCGCTTTCGCTAGCTTTCTGTGGTCGGTGTTCATATGATCCGAGTCCAGGCTTGGGCAAAGATTTCGTGGTTTCCGCAACGATATGCTTCGCGACTGGCAGTACTTCCGTGTTTCGCGTGATCCAGGCTATGGCTGCAATCATGGAAAGTACAGCTACAGTTCGATATACTGTACGGGAAGCAGTCAACATGAGTACGAACGGAGCTGCGGCGCGAAACTTCAATAGTGTGAGATAGGGAGTTTAGAGCCATGAGACAAGCGCTGGGACTTGGTGAACAAACACCCATCCCTTATAACCGGACTGGAATGGCGGATCTGCGATGATATGGCTTAGGGCAAGATGTTTAAAGACAGGCCATATTAGAATGAGACTGTAGCTTGTTTCGGTAGAGTGGAGCAGGAGAAGTGCTGGAGGTTACCTTATTGGACCCAGAGTGTGCTCATGTTGCTACTAAGAGGTCCGGAGTGGCCGGTAATAGGGTCGCATATTGGCCTACCGTGCAGGCCACGTTGTCCAGCGGCTACTGTTCAACACGCGGTTGGGCAATTTGTATATATGCCATATTCCTGGCGCCAAGCATGTGATTTAATCTATTACAAGCACTGCGTTCCCAGCTGCTGGGCTGCAAGCGCCAGTTTCCCGATTGACGTCTAGCCGTCGCTTCTCGCGACAACAGGACAGCTACAGTATCGTCGGACTGGGCAAAAGCTCCTCTCATGTGTCATGTGCAATATTACAAGCGAGAGATCCGGTGTAATAGCGGAACATATCCTGCGCAGGAGCTGTGTGAGAGCCATTGTCGGCAGATAGTATAGCCAGACAAGCACGCAGATTGCAGGTGATGACGATGCTCTTATGTGATTAGACACACAAGCATAACAAGATCAGATGAGACTGTCATCTCATTAGCAGACTATAATTTGTCTGCACACCTTGAGGGATGAAGTCAAGAAATGAAGACTACTCGTGGCATCGAAATTTCGCGCAAGATCCTTAGGCGTCGCCAACATTGCGAGCATCCCCGCAAGCAACAAAGGATGCCATGGCAAGACGACATCATGGAGTCCAATGGTAATGTCTAGAAATTATCTTACTCTGCCAGATCGGTTGAGAGCATTGCGACTGTCGCTGCATCGTTCTTTGCTTCAGGTTGTCAGAGAATTATGTTACTATGACATCAGATACTCCGAAATTTTGGTGGGTGATGGTGGGGAGTGGAGAAGAATGACGAACAGCAACCAACAACACGATATGATCGACCTATAACTCCACTGTAATGTCCCACTACAACCTACAGGTACCAGTGTGCACTGTTCAAGTTGAGGCTCTGTGCCTATTATTTTCGAGGCGGTTGTTCGGCGTATAAGCACATGGATGGATGTAGAAGGGGTGACGGTCGTGTGACGTCCAAATGACAGAGGACTCGCGTGGTACGAGATCTGTACTTAGATAAAAGGCATGCGAATGGCCACTCGCAGGAAGGTTTTGATTCATTCTCTATCATATCAAGACATCTATCACAACCCTGAATCTCTTTCATCAAACCAGCAGCTCACTTCGTCCTCTCAAAAACAATCCACACAACACCGAATATAAAAATGTCCGGCACCGAGCAAACTTTCCACTACACCAAGGAGGACGTCCGCAAGATGGAGTGCCGTGAGTCACGAGCCAACAACGGTGACGTTCCCGCCGGTTCTGTCACGTCGAAGATCCAGTCCATCGTCGACGAGAAGAGCAACCCAGACATCATCGCAGAGCGTCAAGCAAACTTGCCCCTCCCCGAGCAACCCCCGGTCGCCTCCGACTTCAACTCCGCTGACGGTTCAATTTCCAACGTCGGCTCTGGCAGAGATGTAGACGCTGCCTTTTCCAAGGGCAACGGTGCTCTTCGCGAGCCTGCAACCGGCGACAGCGCTGTCCGCACTGACGGCGATGCTTTCCACGTCAACACCCAAGGCCAGGGCGCTGGCCGCGAGGGTCAAGACGGCCTGAACGGACTTCCCAACGATGCAGTCTCCAGGGAGGCGAAGCACAAGGCCGGCCTTGCCAACACCACCAACTAAGGAAGAGGAGCTGGTTTCCTTCTTCTCTTGTAATATTAACTGGCCAAGCTACCTTTTTGTGTTATGGATATAGCAAAAGGAGCTTTTGATACGATCTATGAATTAGACGAGCGGTATACCGCAAAAGCATGTAGCGTTTTCACAGCCTTTAGGCCTTGTGTATTACTATGGGTGTAGCAACCAATTTTGAATGATGTGATTTATCGACACTTCTCTACCCGTCCGTACAATGTAATTACGTGAATGGTATCTCCCTTTGTCGCGTCCGTCATCACGGTCACACATCTGGGCTTTGAGCCCTCGCGCGGGTTCTGTCTGCTGATAGCCTCAAGCTCTCGTCTGCAGTAGTGGTACTCTAATCAAACCACCCTGTAATAGCTATATATTTCTCCATGCTGGTTCCGTACATACTCTCCTCTGTAACCCCACCACCTCTATCGATAAGGACCATTCGATGACGTCAAGTATGCCCCTCGATGCTCCTGGACTGCACCTTACCCTGACAGCTCATGTCGATCATGTCAGCATTGAAGGCGTTTTGTGAAGGAAGAATGATGTAGTGGTGATGCGAGGTCCCAAGTAGGCAAGGTAAACAGTGGGGCCCGAGCTACTTGTAGACCTTGATGGACAAAACCCACTGAGCTTGTTCAACCTCTTAGTGTCCATCTACCTCAAAACGACTACAATTGCAAGAACCCGTATCTCCCTTTTACATACAGTCCATCTTCAAAACAGAAACATACTATATACGTCAAGCGACATAAGCAGACAGACAAAGCACAATGTCGTACGCAGCAAACCCCAGAGTCACCAATCCTGGCGAGACCAAGGTTGAGAAGCCAGGCACCGTCACATCAGACTCCCTAGCAGGCGAATCAGCAAACTCGGGCGGCGACTTTGCCGCAAACACCAACCCCAGTGTTCTTTCTCAACCCTCCAGCTCCACCACCAGCAACAACACCGACATCTCTGGCGCCACCACCCTTGACGCAGCCCCTGACGCTGAAGCCAGACAGGCATCAGAAGAATGGTCTGAATCGTCCCAGCTGAATGCAGGCATCGGTCTGGGCAAGACAGCCGGACGTGGACCTACCTGGGCGCCCGCGGGCAATGCACCCAGCGATGGCTCCTACGACACAAGCGGTGGCAACGCTGGCACCGCACCCAGCTACGTACACTCGGGCAATGATGGCGGTCTCCCTGCCGGCAAGAACATCACAGAGGGTGGATTCTCAACACTTGGTGCAAATGCTAGCTACAATACCAACATTGGTGGCAAGGGCGACCCGGGCCGTCTCGCGCTAAACGAGTTCCAGAGAGCCAACGCTGAGCCTGGTGATAACATTGGACGCGGCAAGGATGGCAGCAATGACAACTCGTTTGAGGCTCTGCAGAGCGAGGAGGCTTCTTGAACAATTATGAAGGGGTCGTATGCTGAATGATTTACGAATGACTCGAGATTTGATGGAGGCAGTTGTATAATGTAGCTTCCATGTATCAACTTTATCATTATATCCAACACACAATATCTCATTTATCTTTCCGCTGTATGGGTGCATGTTGATGATAGCAGGCCCAGAAGGATCATGAGATACTGGTATAGACTCTGTTACATTGAGTTATATTGCATTGCTCAAAATACAAGGTATCTTATGCGAGTGACTCGTGTCTTGCCGAAGCTCGGGCCGATCTTATCGCGATGACTTCACTTCCACCAGCTGTTTCCATTTCCCCAAACAATTGCCTAAGGTAGATATCGCCATAACACATCCACCTCACCACAAGATCAAAGCATCATGGCAGCAAGAGTCATCTCACCCGCACCTCGGACAACATCCCCATCTCTACACAGGACAACATCAGAAACGCTAGCCATCGACCTCACGCGGCTGCTTTCACGACTGGAATCACAAGTCCTCGATCCGACTGCCGACACGACCAGCCTCGCACATTCAGCCTATGAACGCGCCCGGGTACGCGCAAATGTCGAATATGCACGCACTCTTTTGCTACGACTCGATCATGCCTCGGCGGGTATCAAGACTGGCACAAGAAAGACAGCTGCGCAAAACGACCTAGCCGCGCAGAAAGAGACAATCAAGAGACTAGGACAACGACTACTAGAGCTAGATCAACTAGACGAGGCCGACTCATCTTCAGATGACGATGATGGCGAGGACGAGCAAGAAGATGACCAAGGCGCGGGCAGAGTACGAGAGTTTGCACCCGCAATAAAGACAAACGCCGGACTCGACTACGATCCCTTGACCACCGCAGGCATAAAGGGGATTCCCGCTGCAGAAGTCGACAAAGCAGACGCCCAACAAGGTCTGCGTGCACGAGGAGGATCAGACATGAAAGGCGCAAATAGAGCACAGCCCGACACGGCATCCACTACTGCTCTCTTCGGCAATCGCTCAAAACGTGATACCCCTACCTCGACAACACAAGTTCTAGAAGAGTCGGAGAGGGAACATTCGCTGCTGACATCCTCACTTGTCACTCTTGCGCAGACACTCAAGTCGTCGTCGCTGGCGTTTCAGGAGAGCTTGGCCTCAGAGAAGGAGGTCTTGAAGCATGCGGAGCAAGGACTAGAGAAGAACGAGACGGGCATGGAGAGTGCAGGTCGGAGAATGGGTACGTTGAGGAGAATGACAGAGGGTCAAGGATGGTGGGGCAGGATCAAGCTGTATGCTATTATTGCCGCATTGTGGCTGGCTTGTTTCCTGTTGGTCTTTGTAGGGCCGAAGCTGAGGTTTTGATCTCATTCTTATTAAGCAGGGTGGATGCAGTCGTGGCTGAATGAGATACCAAAAGATACCAGATCCATTTCATCGCCCAACGTTCACTTCTTCTCTTGTCTTTCAGACCCAGCCAATACCTCACTAATCCCCTCAACCTCCTCTGGACACACTACCTCCCCATCTCCGACAATACACGCGCTATGCACCCACTGACACCCCGTCTTCTCCACCAACTCCCCTACATTCGCCTTTCGTACCCCTCCTCCAACTATAACTTCCAATCCTACCTCTTTCCCATGCTTTAGCATCTCCTTCACTCCCTCTACGTTCTCCATCGCGTCCCCCTTTCCACCAGAGGTAAGCACAGAAGTGAACCCACATTCTTTGATAACAGCCAGATCGGCGAGGGGAAAGAGGGAGTAGTCGATTGCGCGATGGAACGTACATGACCTCTTTGCCCGACCTTTCATCTCCGCCAGCTCCACCAAGGCAGTACATACCTCCTTATCCACGCGCCTGGTTTGCTGGTCTAGCACTCCGAAGACGAAACCGTCCGCGTAGGGTGCCAGGGCTTGGATCTGGGCTTTCATCTCCTCTACTTGCTGATTTGTGCAGGTGAATTGCGATATGCTGTCTGAGATTTCCTTGTCTTGGAGAGATGATACTGGAAGTGGTTCTGATGATGGTAGATTTGATGGAGGAGAAGGAGGTGGAGGCGGTGGTGGTGATGGGCGGATCATGACATGGACTGCTACATCATCCCGGATGACTTTCTTGACTTGAATGACAGAGGCTAGGGAGGGTGTTACTCCTCCAGTGGATTTGGGTCCGCCACAGAGTTCTAATCGTGAGGCACCTGCTTCATAAGCGAGGATTGCCGAGTTGGCGTTGAAGGCTGCGATCTCGAGGGGCATCTTAGGTCTCTTTCTCTTTGTAGATTTTTGTACTCTGATTTGATCTTGATTGGAGTCGCTTGAATGAGAGTCGAATTCTTGTGTGTCAAATACTGGATATCTTAGTGGGAGAAAATGAAATGTCTCTGATGGATTCGTGATCTCATATGTGGCAGATGGTAGGTTGAGAAGCAGATATGGAAGAAATGAACAGAGAAAACAATGGGGTGGCCTAGTTTCCAGCTCCAGCAGCAATCAATTGATTCCTATTAAGCATATGTAGATCTACTCAGCTTGCCATGTTAAATAAAATAATTAATCAGAAACAACGATGATTGAAGGGAAATGGTTCGATATATCCATCTCGCAAGAGACCGGTTTCTGCCAAGCGGCCCTTATCGTTCTGCATGCAATCTATCTGGCACATCATGCAGGCTTTCTTTCCTCGTCGATGTCTTCTTTCCAACTTCGTCTCCTTTTCCGCCATCATCCAAAAAGGAGCGCTTCCTTCTATACCACAAAAATATTGCGAACAATACAAAAGGATACATACAGCAGCTGGGATTCCCACGTGGTCACCCACCGTAGTACTAATCAGTCGGTCAACTGCTTAAATCTGGCAGAGCGGACGGGATGCCTTGTTCTCAGCTGCCTATGGCCGTATGTGCTGGTATTGGTTAAGATAATGGTATATGATGGACATGATCCGTGGAATGCAAAAGGAGAGGGTTCTGTAGATCGTTGCGTTGTGGGTGGGACGACCAGCCACTCTATCAATGAGGCGAGCCTAAAATCTTACTACTGGTGGTAATACTCATGTTTATGGGGATAACATCTCTGTCGAAGAATACATGTAGGTATTGGTCGTTAACACTGCCCATCTATCCGCACCATCCCGCTTTCCAGCTCCACATTCTCATGCACATCTCAACTTGCCCAAAAGGTCCGTAGAGAGGCCGGTATGGGGCTTGTCTGGGGCGCCGTACCAAGTGGAGTTCATCGTATCTCCTTTATCGCAATTGTCAAGGGTTTGAAGGCTGCTGACAAGGTGGACTTGACCGCGGTAAATATGGTCGGATGGAACGATGGCTTGATATGATATCTTAAGAAATCAATATGCTCGAGGACCAAAGGAGCCACACTTCTGACATTCAGATGTGGTTACTACAGCCTCGGCGATATAACCTGGTTTGAAATGTTTACTGTATACAATTTCCTCCTGATCGAAGCCTGGTCGTGCCCTAACTACTGACAAGCAAAGGACAAGTCAGAAACAACGGTGCGTGTGGAGGATAGGTTTGACTAGACTAGCTGCCCATGGCGAAGTTCGTGCGCGAGAAGCGGAGAGAGAGACAGGCGTGGAGTGGGTATGGGCAATCCCCCAGTCTCTCCAGCTTTTTGTCATTGCGCTAGAGAAGATCTGATCCAGGTTGTAAAGTCATGTTTAGACGGATTTGTAAGGGAAGGATATCCCCCCATATCTTACCCTCCCCCCCCCCCCCCCCTTAAGCTCGAAGTCGACGAAGCGCAAGGATAGCGTGACCACGTCCAGCGCACAAGCCATACACTTGGACCGTCCCATGCTTGGAGAGAATGGAGAAAACCTTCCGAGAGACTTTGACACACAAGGGGGCAACGTTTTAACGAGGATTGGATTATTGTACAGCTCTCAATTTAGCCGTACCATTTGTGCTTACAGAACTCTGTCTCTCCAAATGTGCAAGAAGCTCCATGTAGTCTTTTCGTCATACCTCAAAGTCTGAATATCTCTCGGTCAAATGGCCGGCCAAATACTGGTAAAGCACTTTTGCTTTTGTTATTCGAGGTTGTCAGCAGAACGGTAACCTGAAAAGGAAAAGGGAATTGCTTTGACTATGCCATCAAGACCATATACAAACTTGTGCACGATCATTTAGATGGGACCCATCAAATGGGAGTTGTCCGCAAACAGACTGAACCTCGTGCCGTGCGGCTAACGCAGCGGTAGCCCAGCCCAAGTGCATGTACCCCAGATGACACCACGAAAACATACATGTAGGTGAGGCTAGGGTAGGCGATTGTGCATCTCTGCTCGCGTGCCCTAACACTGACTGCTGTGGAATCGACATGATAAGCGCACGCTTTGTGTAATGGATGATGCAGATTTACGCAGTTCATCGTTCATCGGCTCGAACTTTTGCTTGGCGGCCGAGGCCTTCAAACACAAGAGCTAGTCAGTGCGTCCCGCCTGTCGCACATCAACCGCTTACCGTCGATGGGTCTACGGGTCTGCTAAGGACCCAGCCAGGTACCGGCATGGATCACGCTTGTTAATTTTTGCTAGCAGAACTGCGTTGGGCAAGTCGAAGCTGGTGATGTGATGAGATTTTACGAGACTGTCACCGGATATGATCGGCCCCTTGCCGTCTTTTGCGCTCGGCATCTTGATGATGATCATGAAAGTGCGGCTTGCAGCTTTGTTACAGGACGTCTTCTTGGTTGGTTCATGAAAACCACTCGCCTCATGGTACACCAGAGTGGCCTATCACGCCGATCGAATGTGTAATTATTGATTCATCATGCATCCTTTGACTTGCTACCGGGAGCACGATGATTTTTCCCCATGGCGGGAGACCGGGCTTGGAAGCCGCTGAGATTCGAAGCTTTGTCCGGCATCTGGATTGAACAAAATTATTTCAGGAGCAACGAGGTCGAAGCTAGAATGGGCCCATTGACCACCGATGGTGTGAGAAGGCCGTGTCAGACAGCCTTATCGATACGAACCTGAAGTGAAGCAATCGAAATTTGAGACCTGACCCACATATCTCAAGTGCATTTGGAATGAGCACGGCCACCATCTAGAATCCGCGGAAGAAGCAACGAGATACAGTTCCGGGCTTGGTGCTGGCGATGATGGAGCATGTCGTAGTTCGAGACCGTTTCAGTAAGTGCTAGGACACCCTTAGTACTGGGTCACTGTGGAGCTACCCACATGGATCGACGTGGATCTACTCTCCACAATTGTGAAAATATGGCCGAATATATATACTCGGGTGATGCCCATCTTACCCTTTCCCCACCATTCTTTCAGACACAACCTTCATACCGCAAAAATGGCTGGAGGAGTTACTGGACTTGCTACCACTGACGATGTCAATCGCGTTGAGGCTCCTGTTACCTGGAAGGCCGTATGTCATCAATGTCTGCTTGGCTTGTGTAACCAAGAGGTCATTCTAACATTCATAATAGTACTTGATCTGTGCCTTTGCCTCTTTCGGAGGTATTTTCTTCGGTTATGACTCTGGATACATCAACGGTGTTCTTGGTTCCACCGAGTTCATCCATGTCGTTCAAGGCCCTACCGCTACCGCTCTTACTTCTTCCAACACTTCTTTGATCACCTCTATTCTTTCCGCTGGTACTTTCTTCGGTGCTCTCATCGCTGGAGATGTTGCTGAGATCATTGGACGTCGCCCTACTGTCATTATTGGCTGTGGTATCTACATTGTCGGAGTTATTCTTCAGGTTGCCACCAACGGACTTGGCCTCATCGTTGCTGGACGTCTGATTGCAGGTTTGGGAGTCGGTTTCGAATCCGCTGTTGTCATCCTTTACATGTCCGAGATTGTGAGTTTTACTTTGCTAACAAAAAAAAGCGCGCTTTGATTTGCGACTGACAATTTTTTCCTCAGTGCCCTCGCAAGGTTCGTGGTGCTCTCGTCTCCGGATACCAGTTTGCCATCACTCTCGGTCTGCTCCTCGCGTCTTGCGTCGATTACGCCGTCCAGGATCGCAGTGACTCTGGTTCCTACCGTATCCCTATCGGTATCCAGTTCGCCTGGGGTCTGATTCTTGCCATCGGACTCTTCTTCCTTCCTGACTCTCCTCGTTACTTTGTCAAGAGAGGCAAGGTCGAGGCTGCCCGTGACGCCCTGTGCAGACTCCGTGGCCAGCCTGCCGACTCCGAGTATATCGAGGCCGAACTTTCTGAGATTGTTGCCAACGAGGAATACGAGCGCAACACCATTCCTTCGACTGGCTGGTTCAACTCCTGGGCCGTAAGTTCACATCTCTCTTGACGATCAGGCGAAATATGTGCTGACCTAAATGATAGAACTGCTTCAAGGGTGGTCTATGGCACCAGAAGTCTGCCCTTCGTCGCACTATTCTCGGAACTTCGCTTCAGATGATGCAGCAGTGGACTGGTGTCAACTTCATCTTCTACTACAGGTACGACATTACGACAATATCATAGACTGCTTGATATACTGACATCGACAATAGTACTCCTTTCCTCAAGTCCACCGGTGCTATCAGCAACACTTTCCTTATCTCCCTCATCTTCACCCTTGTCAACGTCTGCTCTACCCCAATCTCTTTCTACACCGTCGAGAAATTCGGACGTCGCCCTCTGCTCATCTGGGGTGCCTTTGGCATGTTGATCTGCCAGTTCCTCGTCGCCATTATCGGTGTCACCGTCGGCTTCAACCACACTCACCTTGATGCCGCCGGCAACCCTGTCGCCGACAACATCCCTGCCGTCAACGCCCAGATCGCTTTTATTGCCATCTTCATCTTCTTCTTCGCATCCACATGGGGTCCTGGCGCCTGGGTCCTGATTGGTGAAATCTTCCCTCTGCCCATCAGATCTCGCGGCGTGGCACTTTCTACCGCCTCCAACTGGCTATGGAACACCATCATAGCAGTTATTACTCCATACGGAGGTCTCCCCGTGTCTCTATTATCATGTCCTAAAGCTAATAAATTTTACAGATGGTCGGTGAAGATTATGGAAACTTGAGATCTTCCGTCTTTTTCGTCTGGGGCGGTCTCTGCACCTGCGCTTTCGTCTACTCCTGGTTCCTCGTTCCCGAGACCAAGGGTCTTACTCTTGAGCAAGTCGACAAGATGATGGAGCAGACCACTCCTCGCACTTCCAGCAAGTGGAAGCCCACCAAGACTTTCGCCTCCGAGATGTCCACCAACAACCCCGGAAAGCTCGATATCGAGCTTATCCAGGATGTCGAGCGCAAGGGATCCATCTACTAAGCACGTCATACAACGGATGTGATGCGATGTAGCGATGATTCCATATCATCTGCCCGCTTGTTTACCGGAATTCAGCTCTAACCTGTAGACAATCACGGCATTACACGGCGGTATGTAAGAAGAATAGACTTGAGAAAGTCGTGTACAAATATCTCATATAAATTAAAATTGCACAAACACAATTCAAATTTCTTGATTAGAAGATATTTTGCCTGGGTTCTCTCGTGTTGTAGTACGTATTGGATGAGGGATGCATTGTGAGGGCGATGGTCTGACTGCTCTGCAAACTTTATAGTGTTTCACAGGCGGGCTGAAGAACGGCGCTGACCCTGACCCACATGATGGGCGCCTGTTAGGAGAGTATATATCTTCCTGAATGACATCAACTTGAGCTACTCCGTGTCGATGCTCTACGGGCAACCTCTTCACCACCTTCGGTCTGAGCTCCGAGAAGAGCGCTTTCCTCGTCAACAATGGCCTCCTTTGGTGGACCTGAAGCAGTCTTCTTGGACTTGTGCAGCGCAGACCAAAGAGTACTAGCGATGACAATTGCTCCACCGATACAGCTCCACATTCCTGGCAGGACACCCCACACAGCCCAGTCAAAGGACAATGCAAACAAGACTTGTGTATAAAGCATGCTGGTTGCCTTGCTGCTCTTATCAAGCTGCAGTCCTGCAGTCAGGAGGAATTGAAGAACGAATCCCAGAAAACCGAGCAGAGCAAGCAAAACCCACTCACGAGCACCATTTGGCATCGTGAAACCAATTCCGGGAATGATGAGTAACGCGACTGTCGACCCAACCGTGGCAAGCAGCGCGAAATAATTGACGGACATCAACGCGTGTGATCTGTTGCCGATGTATCTAATCATGGTATAAGCACCTGAAGCGCCGAGTACACCAACGACAGACACAGCAATGGCAATCAGTCGCTGCGTATTATCACCCTCTTCTACTTGGCCGTCGTCACCATCATCGTCCACTCGACCAAATATAGCCGCCGGGTGCGCAATGACCACGACACCAACAAAGGCCACCACACCAGCGAAGAACTCCTGCTTGGTGAATATCTGGCCAAGGAACACGGAACAAGCCCAGGAAGTAATGATCGGGACCAAAAAGCGGAAGACGGTAGCTTCGGCAAGAGGCAGATAGTGTACAGAGTCTGTAACACATTAGCCACACAATCTCGGAATTCATACGTGGAACGGAATTGAAGATGATGATATGGGAGAAAAAGTGAACATACAATACAAGCAGAAGAGGCCAAAGAACCCAAAAAGCGCACGCACAACAAGCCAGATTCTCACACCAGGTGCTCCAAGAGGAAAATCAGGGACTCGCGTCCACCACATGTAGAACGTGCTCAAAACGAAGGTGATGCTCATGCGGGCAAAGATGATCTGATTCCATAAACATATGTATTAGTATGATTTTATTTCCTCTGCAACTATCTTTCCATGTCTTCTATTTCTAGTACTCTGGAATGTTTTAAGGTGTTGAACAGAATACACGCACCTGAAACGAATGCATCCCATGCCCCCCTTGTTGCAGAAACCTCGCTATGGCATCCATGGTCGAGCCCGCCACCTGAGCCAGCAGAATCAGGAATATGCCTTTGTTACCACACCAAGCGGACTTCATCGCGGTCTGTAGTCGGGCATACCAGGGCCTCGGACTATCTGACATTGCGGTGTCGCTATGGTCGCCGTGTTGAGACATTATCGTTTCCTTTTGTTCAAATAAACAATGGGCTATAGAAGCATTTTATAGAGTGTGACATGGAGGATTTCGGGGTGAGAAAAAGTTCGGATGATGTGATCATCTGGACGTGTGCACGGACGATGGAGCGGTGTGGTGTGTCAGAGTACAGTGGAATGAGCTATATACGTATATAGTATGCAGCTAGACACTCCTTTACTCATTCGTATCGCATGGATGGTATTCTTAAAAGGATTGGTACAACAATCGCATCACGAGTTTGTTTGTAGCATAAGATCGACCAATCTTGTCGCATCATGACTTGCGCAGTGAAAGTCTAAACAAGATCGGAGCTTTCGGAATCCTCTCTCGTTGTTGCCTAAATGAGTTAGCTTGATTGTTCAGTCAATCACGACAGGTCATGTTCACGAACGTGTAGCATGTCAGATACATTGTGTTTCTATATACCTCAAAGTGGTATATGATATTGCGAGAGAAAAAACGAAGCGGTACACCAATCCATTGGTGACTCAGATGCGCCAACAGTGTAACCGGCCACCCTCGAGTGGGTGCCAATTGTCCCATTAAATGGGAGCCTAGATGGAACGAGACATAACAAGGAGCCTGTCCCCGGAACCCATGTTTTCATGCATTGCTTCGGTGTTATTGGCTTTTCGTAACGCCTAGTCCCACCAACATTCCCGTACTTAGACAGAAAGACACTGCGTGAACGCAGCTTGAGCCATTTTCCGTACTTATAATCTAGCCTAACACGGAAACCTTGTTTGAGTTTGACACAATGCCCGAAAACAGAGACTTGATCGAGATCCTCTGCGATCTCGAGATACCAAGCGCAATCCGATTTTCTCCAGACGGTCAGAGTGTCTTATGGTCTACAGAGCTTACTTGGGCCCATTACAAGGGCAAGCACGCTGTCTCCACTCTCTGGCTCGGGTCAACTGGCCAATTCAATTCTTCTCGGAAGCTCACATCAGGCTCAGTCAAGGACTACGCCCCAGCCTGGCATCCTGATGGAAACAGCATACTTTTCATTTCTGATCGCGCAGGGTGGGGGAAGAACTGGGCCATCTATATCATGTCCTTGTCAGAAGGCAGCGACAGCTTTCCAATCACGGCTGAGAGCAACGAAAAAGTGATTGAAAAGTTTGTAGTCTCACCCACAGGCAAACATATCGCTTTCATCTCAGCCGATGAAAAGATCAAGGAGGAGAAAGATAGAGAAGATCGTGGCGAGGATATGCACGTCTGGGGCGAAGACTGGGCGTACGCGCGACTGAGAATCGTTGACATGGAGACGAAAGAGGTGCGCAGTCTGGACATGAACAGGCACGTGACAGATCTCTGCTGGAGTTCGGATGGAACCCGCATCGGCCTCGTGAGCTGTCGCAATTCCGATTTCGAGGAGAGATTCACTGGAGGTGGAATCATATCAACGGTTGGTGTTGATTTGAACGCAGTAAAGGACGTCTGCATACTGCCAAAGGTGGAATTGACAGACCTTATGTGGGCAGAAGACGGGAGATTGTACTTCTGCCTAGGAGTCCCAGCGGATAGACTGTTCGCTGGACATGGTGTATACACAGTCGATCCCGACTCATCATCTATGAACTATGATAGAGTGTCATTTGGAATTCATGATGATGTGGTTGGCTTAATCAAAGCAGCCAGCGGCCAAGTATTGGCGAAAGTTGAATGCGGGCTCGAAAGCCGCATTTGTACACTTGACGGCCAGACACTGTATCGGCAGAAGCAAGTACTGGAAGTGTTCGATGCAGGCTTTCCGCGCAACCACGATGAGACAGTCCTCGCTGTGGCGACGTCTGATGTCAACAGTCCCGTCGAGGTCTACACAACAGCCACAAGAGATAATGCGTTGACGCGCATTTCGGATCATGGACAGGCGCTGAGACATCACGAATTCGGAACTTGCGAGTACTTACAGTGTCGGTCGACGGATGGCCAAGTAGACCTTGAGGCTCTTTACCTGACACCCAATTCTATCAAGCATACAGCTAGCAGTGCAACACCAGACAAACCATTGCCGACCGTGGTCATGATTCATGGCGGTCCAAATACGCGGATCACCAACGCGTTCAACACTTGCTACTACATGTGGACGCCTTATCTGCTTTCGAAAGGCTACGGCATTCTGTTGCCAAATTACCGCGGCAGCAGCGGACGAGGAGAGCGGTTTGCTTCCTTCTCAATCGATGGGCTCGGCAAGTACGACTACGAGGACATTATAGCCACCACACAGCACGTCATTGAGCTAGGTTATGCTGACAAAGATCGTTTACTTGTGTCCGGGTGGAGTCAAGGCGGATTTCTCACCTCCCTCTGCTGTGCACGAAATGGAGACCATGGCCACGGATGGCGTTTTCGTGCCGCTGTTGCAGGTGCCGGAATCTATGACTCAGACAGCATGGCATTGACTTCGGATCTGGGGGGTGTCTTCCAGCCTGAACTCCACAACGGCCGCGTAGCATGGAACATGGACCGAGAAGACACAAGGAACCGTCGTGCAAGTCCGCTGTGGGAGATTAACGCTGCTGTACAGCGAAGTAAAGAGGAGGGAAAGGTGGTTATCCCACCTATGCTTATCCTGCATGGCGAAGAAGACAAGCGATGTCATGTTAGTCAAGCTTGGGGGCTGCGCCGGGCGCTGCAAAGTCATGGGCTGCCGTTTGAGCTTGTCACCTACCCTAGACAGGGGCATTTCTTCACGGAGCGCTTTTTCTGGGTTGATATGGCTGTCAGACTGGGGAAGTGGTGTGATAAGTATATCGGGCATGGCGCATAATGGTGATTGATCGATCAGGTTCCTAACTGGACTCTGGAACTACGCAGCCACGTGCTCCGTGTGCGCAGGCACGGAAGATGAATTTCGGCAAGGCAAAGTTCCAAGGTATCCTAAGTCATTCATCCACTTTACTTTCTCCACAATGTATTTGTCGATCTGGTGCAGCTTTACATTGTGCCTGATTGAGCAATTTCCGAAGTGAGCTTCCATGGAGTTGCACTCTAGCTGTATTCAGGTATGAAGATGCTGGTGTAATTGGCGAGGACAGGGTCGCCGGGATAATGTTTGCATTGTTTGTATTCGACTAAGGTATTGACCTCCACGTTTATAAGTCACGTCTCCCTATAGCATTGTCCGAGCTTCACCCTGTGTTCAATCAGTAATTGCACAAAACCGCATTGAACTTGCTTATCTACATCTTGATCAAGGAATAAAGTATTTCTCACGAATATCCAAATATAACCCATAGTCATGGATCCCTACTCTGCTGAAGGAGGTGCGTTGTTGCCAATTAACCCCCACCATAACTCATACTAACTGACCCCCCAGAGCTCGTCAACATGCACACAGCCTTTCACCAATCCCAATACCAAGAAGTCATCGACTTTGACACATCATCATTCAGCAGCGAGAACGAACTCCCCGCTAGAATCCTCCAACTCCGCGCCCAACTCGCCCTCCACCAATACCCGGACGTCCTCTCTACAGTATCCGCCTCATCAGCAAAGAGCACGCCCGACCTCGCTGCCGTCCGCGCATGTGCCTCATACCTCTCTGGTCAAACATCTGCCTTGGCCGATGCAGAGAAGCTCGCCGAATCACACAGCGACAATCTCAGCGTACAATTGCTCGCCGGCACCGTCCTTGCTGCCGCCGGCGACTACGAAAAGGCTCTCACCCTCCTCTCCAAGCACCAAGGCAGCCTTGATGCTGTCGCATTGATCATTCAAATCCATCTCTTGCAAAATCGCCCTGACCTGGCCGCCAAGGAAGCCCGCTCAGCCCGCTCATTTGCTCAAGACGCCCTGCTTGTGAACCTAGCTGAGAGCTGGATAGGCATGCGCGAAGGCGGCGAGCAAGCATACCAGCAAGCCTTTTACGTTTTCGAGGAGCTCGCTCAATCGCCTAGCCAGACGAGCGTCAATAGTCTGGTCGCACAGGCAGTCTCCGAGCTACACCTCGGCCGTTACCCAGAAGCCGAAGTCGCACTTCAGCAGGCCTTGGAAAAGGACGCAACGAATCAGGATGCATTGGCCAATTCGGCGGTGCTGTACAGTATCCTTGGTGACGACGCCAAGGTTCAGGAGATCAGGAGCAAGTTGGATAATGAGAGCGAATTGATCAAAGGGTTGACGGAGAAGAAGTCGGCATTTGATGCTGCTCGTGCAAAGTACACGCCCAAGTTTGAGCCTTGATTGTTTTAGAAGAGCAAGACAAGGCAAGGTCTGACACTCGATGGATTGTAAGAGATGGGACTAGATGATACAAAGGATAGGGCGTTCACGGCGCGAAACGGCAAAGCCAAAGGTATCTCACTGCATGCTTTCACACTTCGCATTGTAGCCCAGCGAGATACTAGGAAGAAGAGTTCTTCCCAAATACTGAAGGAGAATAAGTGCGCTCCGGAAAGGTGAAATTCAGGAGCATGTCTACTTTTTACATCACTTTTCTTGTCACCTTCTGTCTTTCCTAAAAGGGCAGGAACATCACAGAATGTGAGATGCTTACAAAAGGATCCGAATCCCACCTTAGCGTGTTCCCTTGCCAAGGATGGAGGACTTAGGAGAAGGATGCCATCCTTCTTTCCACTTTGACATCTGACCTTCTGTAACCAAATGTTCATTATTATTACTATATGCCCCCAGCTTTCCTCCATCACGCTTCGGCCATTGAGAGGCGCAAATGGAAAGTCTTACAAGAGCACCCGCGTGTCAAAATTGTCATTTTCAATACCGTACGCCGTTTGCGATATCCTAGCAAGTCGGGCCATTACTAGCTCTCAGAGGACTGAAAGCGATTGCCACGCAGACTCATCGACCATTATACCCAGAGTCGAGCTCAAAAGGTAAATGCTTATCCTCTAGCTCTACCTTCTCGCGCTCGTGTCCTGTCATTGCTTCCGCGATGACCATGCTGTTTTCCAACTCCTGCTTTTGAGCTTCTTGTGGCAGTTCATGTACACCCATTCCATCGACCTCGTTTGGAAATTGTGACGCTGGCGGTAGCGGCTCAACGACATCACCAACACGCTTTTTCTGACGTTTTCGGAACAGGAAATACCACATGCCAAACAGTGCTGCGATGGCTGCTACACCACCAACGACACCACCAGCGATGGCACCGGCGTGGCTGCTGCTGCTATTCGAAGAGGCTGTATTAGCTGCAGTCGCTGATGTACTCGTCGAAGAGGTGCTCTCTTTGGTGCACCCATCCACGCTCAGATAGACCCAAGACGAGTTGTAGCATGTTGTCACTTCTGCGATTTCAAGTACAGTAGAAGAGCAAGTAAGATTGTTGCTGTTGCTACCATAAATGGTGACTATCCAGATCGGTATACTCGTCAGCCTGAAACAATATAGGAATGGGCCAGAGCAAAAAAAGAGAAGGAAAAGCAAAATGAATCACCTCCGCATCCACTGTCCAGGCTGCTAACCAGGAAACTCCCATAGCTCGTGGTCGACGCTGACGCTATGTTCATGCAAGCTCCATCCGGATAACCGTCAACCGCGGTAAAGTACTGTTTGCTGGTGCGGCACTCGTCATCCACGAAGGTCGCAATCTGTGTCTCTCCTACAGCAGAGGTTATCAAGCCGCCTTGCCAAAGCGACATGTAACGAATGACCACGAAAGAGGCACTCGTGTGGTCAAGCCCAAAACGAGCCATGTTCAGCAACGAGGATCGCATATGTTAGGAAGGGGAAAAAGCATACGGGATGAAGAATCAGCGCCAGAAGAGCTTGTCAATCAGCCAGTCAGCAACTCGGTGTAATCGCACTCGAGGTGCATTGGAATATCCTTCTGAAACAAGTTGCCCGACCATGCATATGCAGAGTTGCTTCGTGCAATCTTGGCACTCTGATTGATAGATTGTCCCACTTCAGATCACATGGAGGTCCGGCTATCCTGCTGATTAGCTTAAACCAGACTACTTGACTCGCTTGGACGGAGACGCACAGGAAGTTGCAAAAGTGGCCAGAATATTCGTTGCCTGATTTCTGTGATACATGCGACTGATCCCTAACGGAAAGCCCAATCTGCACTTGGTCGATGCAAGTCGCTCATGCTTTCGAAAGAGTTCACTTTCAGTCTGATTCCAGGAAAGGCATGTGGTCTGTTTGATTCTTGCTTCTAAACAGTCTTCTTGCGGCTAGATCCGGAAACTTTGCAACTCGGAACAACCTGTGTTTTATCTCGATCTGACCAGATAAGAATATCAATTTGGCCCTTTGCATGCGCATCGGCCGCGGTATCTGCCGGGAGATGAGAAATTTATTCGTTTTCGTTGATTGCTGGAACGTATTGGAGTAATGTCTCAGACTACTATATATTTCTGAGGCTTTTCTCTCTTCCCCGGCCCACGTCTGTTTAACTTGGAAATGACACATAGCTCCGCCCAGCTCAAGGCATGAGAGCCATGTCTGCAGAACCGTATGCGCCTTCGCTAGAATCGCGCTGTGCAAAATCCAGTGCTATGAATCTCTTCGATCGTACAGACACCAGATCATCTGGATCTGCAACGCACATTGGATCCCAATTGAGCCGGTGGGAAGTGCTCATTTCTTGTTACAGAATAAGGTGCTTGTCGAGTGGAGCAGAGGATGTTTCTTGTTGGTTGCCTGAAATAGCCTTGGAACTGCAGTCATATGCGGACGACGTTCGAGGAGTGATTATCGTAGAGGTTCCGGTCAGCACAGAAGATGACCACTTGTCTTACCCAAAAACATATCGTACCATCATCAGCAGAAAGTAAAGCACCCAAGATACATATTACTCAACACAACTCGCTTTGTTTTTGCCCGAAGATTGCTGCAACAACATAGTCATTATCATAGCAACGACATCAGCGAGAGCCCTCACCTCCCAGAAAGCAAACCTTTTCTAGCAAAAGCAATGCACACTCTCCTGCCCCTCCTACTAGCAACCATCTCATACACAGCCCTGACCATTGCAACCTGCTCAATCGTCTCAGACGTCAAACACACCTTCTACGGCTGGCCCGACAACGACCCCGCCGGAGCCTCGACAGCCTACTCCTGCGACTCCTCCCGCCCTTATATCGCCGGCGGCACAGGCACCTTCGCCGACCCCCTCACCTTCGCCTCAGCTCCGGGCGAGTTTGACGAGTGTGAGATAATCTACGATCCGTATACGAGAAAGTACCTGCGCTTCGAGGATTATTGCGCGCAATGCAACGAGGATTGGGCGGACGGGACGGGGAGCTGGCATGTTGATATTTGGACGGGCGGTTCGACCGAGGGAGACGGGGACGTACAGGTGCAGTGTGAGGATGCGCTTACGCCTGATGATCAGGGGTTGGGGATTGTGCGGTCGCCCGGGGAGGATCTGGAGATTGATGGTGGGTTCTTCCTTTTTGTTCTCTTATCTTGATTTCCTTCCTGCTGTCTGGCATTCATCTGTGCAATGTTATTGGAAAGACGATGCTGATTGTGCTTCTTGCTAGATACTGCTTTGTTCAAGGACGGGTCATGTTATACTGATCATGTGTATGCCTCATACGACAGCAGCGACTACTGCTAGAGCTACCTCTGGCCGTGTCAGAGTTGTTGTAAATTGGTTCAATCATGGATGAGACGATTGTGGTTCAGAGAGGTGTTGGACAGCCACATGGGGTTCCAGAGAGTTCGTATTTCTCTACATTTTATTTTGGCAGAAAGACTGGAAGGCACTCACTGGCACGACTTGCGACCAGCCGGTCTTTACACTACTTATCGCGAGATATACATCGATCGCTCATAGCATATATCATGGGCTCAATGCAACTCTATCAGAACACAATCTCAAGGAACACGTTTCCACAATAAAATCATTCGAAATACACCGCAGCAAAACAGAATGTCCCTCCACATGACCTTGATCTGTTGGTATTAGCAACCCATGTCTACACATGAACGCATTAATGTCGAATGTGCTCAGCAAAATCAAAGCAAAACGCTCAGTACCTACTTTGACAACCAGGAGTACTCTTTGAGAATACCACTCATATGCGTGTTAGTGCTCTTGCCAGTGTTCCGTGTAATCTTCTTCTTGCTCCTGCTGCCTTCAACATTGACTATTTGCTCAGCTTGAGTCGTTGGGTTCAAGCCAGCCTCTACCAATTCCATTCTCATATCACTGGGGTTGGCAGGTAATTCAATGCCCCGCCAGTAATCTCGAAAGTCTTGGTCTACATGAGTAGCAAGCGAGTGATCATCCAGCCAGACCACCTTCGGGACGTTGTCTTTGGTTCTTCTTGTGACCAGCAACTCGCCTTTGTTCTGCAAGGCCTCGATATCAGCGATTGCTGTTGGCCAGCCGTCCTTCAGCTCCTGGACATTGACACCATGAGCGGTAGACTGATGTTGCAGGTACTTTTTGAGGTCGTCAGCGGAGCGGATATTGTGCACAGGACGGAAGCGAAAGCCAGCGTGGCCATCGAGACTGTCGGGATCATATTCGACATTAGGATGCTCGATGAGGGCTCGTTGTAAGACTTTACGATGATGTTGTTGTTGTGCAGGCACGCTCAGGTAGTTCCAAATTTGGTCAAAGCTGATGGGATTGTCTTTTGTTTTGAGATTTTCTATGGCGTTGACGACTTGTGTGAGAATCTGGTTGCCGGAAGTTGTATCCACAGGTTTGGAAGTATTTACGTCCTCGACGACTCTCCGCTCGTGATCAGGCCCCGGAACAGGCATTGAGAGATTAGAGGGCACCTGCAATCCTCACTTGCGACAGATCTTGCAGTCTCTCTTGTTATCGTCTGTTCTATGGCATAATAAGAGATGTCACCTTGGCGATCGTCCACGTTGGTATGTTTGAAGTCTTCGAAATTGGTGTATATATAGCACGAGCGAGAAGAGTAGATTGAGGGGGCGAACACTTTATTGAGCAATGACGAAAGCGCGGCTCTGTCACTGCTACTCAGGGGGATATTACTTCTGTATCTTCAAACACTCGGTGGTCTGTACCTCTCACCGAGGTGGCAGATGGTTTTATGGTTTGATGGTCTTGCGGAACTCGCTCGACTGATGAAAGACGACAAGAGTTGTCACCTTGAACAAGGATTGAAGATCGCCTTTGGGTTGGGGGCGCGGAGTTCCGGAGAATGTCCGCTGTACCTCGATTAGGATTCATGCAGCTTACCTAAGCGTTCCTCACCTCTCGGCGCCACATGAACAGCTACACACCTACAGATCGATCAAGCATTCATCTGGAAATGCAGACCTGTTAGTATAACGAATTGACAGCCTAATTCTTGTCGCACTTGTGCTTCCCAAACGCGATCGATCCCCGGCACGGTTCGCGTTAAGCTCGGCCAGAACAATCCTCAACGGCCACATATTGACGAACCGTTTGATTCTTCTGGAACAAGCCTAAATCCTTACTGAAGAACATGTTTCAATCGGCATACAGCGATCGTAAGGTCTACACCGTTGACCAGCCTGTCCTGTTGTGTTCCCGTTGGATCAACATCCCGGTAAGCTGTATTTAGCCAACCACCGCACGATGGGTGAGACAACGCATATGTTCTAGCCATGATATAACCTTGGATATATGATAAGCGCCAGTTATTCCATCCTCTTCAACCTCATCTGCACATTCTGCTCGTGGCATATCGTCCAAAATGTGGTCCCTACAATTGCCAGTGTTGGCACTGGCCATTTCTTTCACTCAAGCATCTCCTACTGAGCTCAAATATAGTCGGGCTGACAGTATGCATTTCACTCCCTGGACTTCCTGTTTATCGTACTGATGAAGTCTTAGACTGCGGCACTCAATCTGTCGTCGACTCTGTCAATGCTGTCAAGGCCGGCACTACATATCCGGTGCAATTTTGTCAATTTTACACAGCAGGGTAAGTTC
Organism: Dothideomycetes sp. NU200; assembly: GCA_027943355.1. Taxonomy (NCBI): domain Eukaryota; kingdom Fungi; phylum Ascomycota; class Dothideomycetes; species Dothideomycetes sp. NU200. The sequence continues at coordinate 214,808 of BSCJ01000034.1, read as the reverse complement.
TACATTACTTGCACACCTTCAATCTATTGCTCACCCTTGTTGCTATAGAAATCGAGTCAAGTCTCCTTTCACCAACGTCGCTGTCTCGGCGGTGCAAAGTGCGTGCCACTGCATTCTGGCAGCTGCACCCTCCACAACGTCCGCAAAGGCGACTTCAACCTCTCAAGCAACGGGGCCTTCCGCCAGCGCTGCTGTGATAAAGTCCGTGAAAGGCGCATACACTGACGTCGCCGCTTTCTGCAGCTTTTACGACTATGCGTAAGTTGTTTTCCCCGTCGAGAGTTTGAAGTGTTCGTGTGCTAAGCAAAGCCAACAGTCAAAGAGCATACTCCACTATACCAGGACTCAGCGTTGCACAAGTACAGGGTGCCTGCAAGTCGATCCTGGCGTCAAGTACGATAAGTGCCTCGTCGAAGGCAAAGAAGACTTCATCCAGCTCCAGCAAGGGGTCCATCCAAGCATCGTCTACCCACAAGGCCAGCAGCACATCAAGCCACAAGCCCTCTTCCGCATCAACCAGCCCTTCCGCGGCCGTCTCAGCCTATCTCCAGGCAGTGAATGTGCCTTCGAACCTGGACGAAGGTTCAGTAGTCGGAACCCCACCTGGTGCTCTTAATGGCCCACTCGGCTTCGACCTCTCCCTGTACTACAGCAGCCCAGGCTGGGTCCAGCACAACTTCACCATGGACGTCAGCACCGGCCACCTCTACGACCGATCTCTGGCAGTCGGAGCCGGCAGTCCCACGTCTGGTGCCCTCTCCGTGGAAGCAGGTAACGCAGCATTCACACCCCTCGTGTGCGCCGTCCCAGACAACGGCGCTCTCCTCTCCTGCACAGTCTCCTACCAGGGGAAGAACTACTCGCAATTCGCCTTTGCCGCACACGCATCCGCAGGACTCTACCTTCTCGAGACAGGCACCACAAACTCGAATTTCGGAACCCTAGATCTACAAGTCATCTACGAGGGCGTGGCCGCCCCATCCACCACCCGCTCTTCCTCCTCCTCCACTACATCCGCCACAGCAACAGCAACGACCGGTCCACTGAAAGGAGCAGCCTACCTCCTCGCCCAAAACGCCGGCTCCTACCTCAGCGGCAACCAGGCCCTCGCCATGCAAACAAGCACCTACTCCGGCAATCCAGACGACCCCGCCCGTCCTGGGTTGAACTTCCCGTACTTCGAGCCCTTTGCAATACAGTACTACACTTTCAACGCCAGCACGGGCTACATCTACGACACCACCTCTTCCTCCCCGTCTGCCTCCACGTTAGTGGGCGCCGGGTCCCCAGACTCAAACGGTATACTGCAGATCCAAGTGGGCAATTCGGCGTTTGTGCCACTGGTCTGCAAATACCCGGATATAGGGAGTTTGTTGAAGTGTACGGTCAAGTACAACAAGGTGGTGTATTCGCAGTTCACACTGACTACGTGTTGTGATGCGGCGCTGCTGGGTTTCGCGCAGAACGCGACGCTGCCGAGTAGTGGGTATCAGACTGTGGATTGGCAGGTCGTGCCTAGTAGTGTACCATATACGCCTGGGTCGGGGGAGTGAATGACAGTCAACGTCATCATTGATGAAAAGGAATAAGTGGGCGTTGGATAGCACGGAAGGGAGGGCGATTTTCTCTGTATATAGTGTAAGCAAATTCAATATGGTATGTTCCGCAACCATGAATTGATGTTATTCACCGCTTGCTTCACCAAATCTCGTGTCTTGTGCGTGGTCAAGTGATCAAGTGAGATATATGACAATGGATGAAAATCGTTGGTGAGAAAAGGTTTCATTGTTTTGTCCTTGTAGATGACGAGAAACTACCTCAATCAAATGGCAACCTCCTCAATCCGGTATCTTGTCCACTCCTTCTCAATTCACCCATGGCGCCAACAGCACTCGGCACTTTGATGCCACAACAATCATCCCATGTCTTGCCATCAGTCACATGTGTAGTTCCGTCAGAATGAACGTGCTCAGTGGTAGACGCCTCTCCTTCCACACTCATGCTCTCTTCGGCAGGGATCAGACTTCCGAATAGAAAATGTTGCATGACAGGCAACTTGCCCAGGACTTCTGCGAGAAACATTCTCCTCATGCCGGCATCGACCTTTTCCCAGTTCTTGGCGCTGCTGATGTCGTCGAGCATGGGTGAGTGCCAGCGTAGGCCGTCGACATTCTTGACGCTATTCACGAACTGGACCTGATCGAGATATAGAAAGTCTTTGCTGCATTCTTCGAGAATGATCTTTTGGTGTATGGACATGGGTCGCATGTGAGGATGGTGTAGAAGCTGGGAAGCGCCAAAGAGGAAGGGAAGGAATTGGTAGTCATCAAGGCCCCAAACGCCATGAGAGCCGGCGGGTTCGAGGTAATAGGTGGTTTGGATCTTGCGCATCAGGCAGAGGTAGCGTGGGAAGACGATGAGGGCCAGATGAGGAAATGTGGACCGAGGGAGTTTGTGAAGGCGGTTCAGGCAGAGCAGCCACAGGGCGAAGTTCAGCTCGTGACCGCTGCCGTAGTCGATGCGGGTCCAGTTGCCAAACGAGTGCTGGAGATATGTCTGCACCTCTTGTATCGCGGCATCGTTGGAGAGGTGGAGCAAGTCCTTGTGCCAGGCAGGGAGATGGGACTCGATGGTGTCTAGAAAGGTCCTAAAGGCCGGGTTGCCAAAGCGAGAGCCTGTGTCTTCGGCGGGACATTGTTCCACGAGCTCTTCAGCTTGTTCAAGGATCTTGAGGAGGGTGTCGATGATGGGATCCTGCTGTCTCTGCTTGACTTGGGTGATTGATGTGTCCTGGATCGAGTCGGAGAGGGTGAAGACAAACGACGTGACAAGGTCGTTCGTTGGTGACTTGAGGAATGTCTCATGGTCTTTTGGCGACAGGATACGTCTGTTTGGTTTGGAAAAGGTCCATGATTGCAGTGCGGCATCCTTGGGAGGACATGGAAGTGCTGGTGTAGGAGGTGCCGGCTTCAAGGGTGCTTCTTCTAATGCCTTGGGACGCCGGCGTGGTGTAAGCTTCGGAAGCTTGGCACTCAGATCTGGTACTGCCGTCTTGCCGTCATGTGATGATGGTGACGATATTGCAGTCGGCATTATGTTGATGATAGGGGTTGTGTATGTCTATTGCTAGCAATTAAACAATAATACTAACAAGTCCCCAAGGCCACAATGACAGCTCAGGGTCCTCCGCCAAGCCCCGGGGAATCACGACTCAATCGCCGACGTCATCTACTGTAGCACGAACCTACGAGTACTCCACCGTAATCTCACATGTGACAACGTCCGTCTCCACTTGCATCTCATCCAAAACAATTCCAGAACTTCCATCCACGCCATTGGACTCGAATATAGAGACACAGACCAGTCATCCGACATTCCCTCATCAGGCATCCGGCCTTCGGGCCACCATTCAGCAACCATGGCGCGCTTCATACCCACCATTCCCAAGCGCTTGCCGCACATCCATATCCCCTTCTTCCGCATCTTCTACAGTACAACCTATACCGTGCTCTACTTCATCACCATAGTTATGCTGTGCATCAATCCCGCTGTCATGATCTACACCGCCTTTGACCAAGGCACCTACCAATATGTCTTTGAAATTGGTGGCGTCTACATCCTAACCGGTATCCTGGCCATCTTCATCTACCTCAGCAGACTATACACCAACAGGACTGTCATGGCTGCTGTGGGCAAAAGCTACATTCCAGTCGAGGATGGAGAGGTTGCAAAGAAGGTCCGCAAAATGATTTCCCGTGCCCTGGAACGGAGCACTATCATAGCTCTCGAGTCTCGCCCACGCGATCTTTCAAATTCCATCGACACCGTCATCTCCAATTCTACCTCCACCTCCAATGAGAAGATCGTCATCCATCCATCTGCCGGTCGGGTTCTCAAATTGGACCCACATTCTCCTCCCTGGGGTCGCATCCAACACCCTGGCTGGTCAACGCCTTCACAGACAGACTCGCATCTTCCACCACATGTGAACTTCCGCACTGTCATTCATGAACTCCCAAACCTGGTCGAGGCAAAGGCTGTATCTCTTGCTCCTCCAGATCCTTATGCCACTCCAAAAGCTGCTCAGCCAGGAGAGCCTGTTCTAGCTGACCCTGTCGTTGTTCAGCTGCTCCGTCGAAGACCCTGCTCAGACTTGAGAACCTATCTTGCCCATCTGTCGATGCTTGGACTAATCAATCCCATGGGCGCAGGTGAGGACTTTTTGTGGCAGTACGAAAGAGCAAGATTCTCCTCTATCCCACTCTCCGAAGATCAGTTCGGCCATCTCATGGAGAGCTTCGCCATTCTCCTGACTGGCATGCAAGAGCTCTCCAAGACTATCATTGGCGAGGTCAGAGCCAATGTTGTGGCCACGGATGCTTCATCAATCTCCTCGATCTCTGAAAGCAGCGTATCATCTTCCAGCAGGAGCGCCAGCATTGCAGGTTCAATTCGTATCATGACCCCCAGGCATCGAGACACGACACCTAGTCTCTACAGATCCGTCACAACAACCTCTTTTGACACTGCACCCACGTCGGCTATTCGCTCTCGTACCCCGGGTGCCTTTAGCAGTAGGACCGCAAACACAGCCGACACACCCAGACCTCAGACTGCGAACACCCATTTCTCTAGCTTGGGATCTACCCTGAGACATCCACCTAGCAGAGAAAGCCTTGCGTCTGTCGGATCAGTTTTGCATGCCAAACGAACACTCTCGGACGATGTGTCCATCAGCAGCGGCAGCATTAGTAGTAGTCTGAGGAGCAGGAGCTTGAGAAGCTATGCCGGCAGTGTCATTCGACATTCTCCAGTCAGAGCTAGAACAGGGGTTACGCGGAAACGGGGACCTCCCGGATAGAATGATAAAGATGCTCAAGCAGATCTAAACCTACATTTAGACAGCCTTGCTGCGCTTTCAGTCAAGCCATGCCTTGGAAGTCAATTCCACACCAGCCGCCTGCACAACAAGCCGGCGAATTTGAATGGGGAAAGTGGCGGGTTGTGAAACACGGCATGAAAAAGTGCTGGACACGGTCATGGCCTTGTGCTGGCAAAGGCTAGCCACTACCAAAATCATATCAATCGCAGGAAGCTTCGGGAGAACACCAAGCAATATATACCCTGATACCAAAATTGTTCAACATCAAGCCAGCAGCCAGTTCTCCCAGAGAACTAGATCACTTGACCTGCCGGGGTAGCTCAATCGGTAGAGCGTGTGGCTCTTATTCAAGAGACAACCTCAAGGTCGCGGGTTCGAGCCCCGCCTTCGGCTATTCCTAAAACCAAGCTTGGCTCTGATCATGTTTTTTTGACCTCGAATGAAGAGTTTGTAAAACATTTTTTGAGGCTGTCTTTGGTGTTTCGGGGTTTGGACTGCCAAGACGGCAAAGATTAGGGCTGAGTTGGTGCCGAAACGATCCATGTGACAAACCCGGATACAGCCGTAATCCTCCGAACTTTGATTGCGGGAAACTGGTGATGAAGGGTGATTTTATTTGCAAAACAACAATATCTATATACCATTTGTTGACCATATATTTCACTTTCAAGAAGCACTTGCCCTCATCGTATTGCACCACGTATCTCAGTCAGACTCCACACAATCTCCTAAAGCGGCTACGAAGAGGGGGAAATCCATTGCTTTGACCTTTCCAAACTCAATCCTTCGCTACTTTAAAGATCACCTGCTTTACAGAAATTCACCTAGTTGCTATTCGGACGGCCTAGAACCAACAATTCCCACGAGATCGAAACCAAAAGTAAACACCAAGGGATAATCAGCGAACGCAAAAGCGCAAAAAGACAAAACCCATGTCGTTCATCCTCAACATCGCCCAGCGGCCTGCCCTTTCAACGGCCATCATCGCCGCACCTCTGGTCATCTATCTCGCCACTTCTGCCAGAGGTGCAAAAACATCGCCGGTGATGGGGCCTTTGCAGCAACGAACGGGGATCGATGTTGGTAAAGCGGCTGGGACACCCATGCCTCCGCCTGCTCCTACTGTTTCCTGAATGGGTCACTCTTTTTCTGGCATTGGTCCTGTCGTGGTTCGGTAGTGTTGTTCTCTTCTTGTTATGGACGATGATCGCCTGGTTTGAAGGTCGGCATAGGTTGCCTTGTGTACATTGTGGAGACTACTTTATTCGGTCTCTCCTGGCCCGCTTCTGTCAAGATCAGCGAACAATGGCCTGGGTTGGGGATTGTCATGCATGAGGTTCTCTAAAGCCCTCCGGACTGGAGTCATCTCTCCTTCTTGTTTTTCGGATGATCATTGGTATTAGACGAAGGCGCTCTTTTGGGGTCTAGCCTTCACATACATCGGGCTGCTTCTCTACTTCGATGAGATCTGTTGGACCTCGATGATTGTACTTGCGTTGCGATAGACATTCAGCATCTTACGACAATTTCGGCATTCTACATCTTTGGCTTTGAACAAGACGAGATATCATTACACCGTTCCTATCATTATCAGGCAAGACGAGGGAATGGGCACGAGTTTCACTCGTTGTCTAACATACTATGTGCATAACGCTCTCATACAACACCCTTGGAAGACCAACTGCAGGCATAAATGAGACGAATAGGCATTGCATGTCTACACTACACCCAGAGCCCCCCTACTTCATTCTGCAGTAAATCACAGAGTCGATGTATCCACCACCAGAGCCAGTTTTCATCTCTATGCCTTGCCTTGCTGCAAATACTAAGCAGAGCCGCAACGTCTATCCCAAAGCCCGATACTCCAATAGGAGGCAGATAAAGCCATCCCAAAATGCAGATTCGTATTAACTCGTTTCCAGCGTGTAGGTTCCGATCTTTTCAAGCTTCTATACTGCCATCTGTGTTCTATCCTCGTTCGTCGTAAGCTTTTGGTATGCAACGATCCTCTTTTACATCTTTTCTTCATCGTGTGCTGCAGCGCGAGAGCCAGAAGCGGAGTCCGATCCCGAGTCAGATCCAAAGGAAGTATAAGATCCAGGAGAGGAAGAAGAAGAATCAGAGCCAGAGGAAGAGAAGAATTCAGCTCGAGCAGGAGCCATTCGATCCTCCTTCGCCGAAGCCTGCACCAAACTAATCCCCTAGATCAATCCCAACCCAAGGAACGCGACAATCACACCCGCCACGATCCCATCAAATCCAGTTACGCCTCTCTTGACGGTGTGCGTCTTCCCCGCCGCGCCTTTCTTAGGCTTGGTGCTCGACTGAGGCCCACTGACGACCGTTGCCGACGCGGTAGCAAGCGACGTGATGACGCTCGCACTCGCACTCGCCGTCGTGGCGATCTTGACTTCACTCCCCTTCCTCACGGCAGGCGCATCGCCAATCAGCAGCGCCTGCGTGACTTCCAAAGCTGCCAATTGTTGTCCAATGCCGTATGTGCCGTCGAATCCGCCGATATACCATCGAGCACCGCAGGTGACGCCGTCGCTTGGGCCCGAGCAAGCCTGGGCTGCACCCTGTGCCGACTTTCGCAACAGAGGCGTGATTGCCGCTTCGGTGAAGGGGGCAAGCACTGATGTCTTGGCCATCCAGCGAGCGAGGTAGGCCTTGAAGCTCCATTGGTCGGCGTTGCATGTATAGTGCGGTTCGCAGGCCTGCTCGACCATGATTCCCGTCGAGTTGTCCAAAGCATTGAAGAAGACGGTCTCGGTATGGTTCAAGAGCAAGCTTGTGCGCTGAGACCATTCCGCGCTGCCGTTAGTGTAATTGTACAGCGACGCCGCGCCGTACAGCATGGCGCCGCTGTTGTAGGTCCATTCTATTTGGTTTACATCACTGCAATTGATGAGGTCATTTGAGCCGTCAAAGACTTCGCCTGCGTTTGTCAGAAGACCGATGGCGCTGAGCCAGTCCCAGGTCTTCTCGGCCCACTCGTAGTATGTGGCGTTTCCGGTGAAGCGGGCCAGGCGAGCGCTCATTTGAAAGAAGCCCGCGTTAGAAATGGTTTGCTTGTAGTCGTAGCCGGCATTCTGGGGGTACACTTGCCATTTCAGACCACCTCCGCACTGGGTCGTGTTCCAGCGGCTGGCAAGGTTGTTCCATACGGCTTCGGAAAGTGACTGCCAGGTTGGGTTGCCATCAGTGCCGTTGGGTGGATCCGGGAAGCCGTACTCAAGGGCGGTGAGGGAAGCTGCTGCCCAGAAGGCCTGGTCGTCGTTGCCCATGCTTCCGACGTAGTAGGCTGGCATGAAGTCGTTGTTTGCGCCTCGCTGTGCAAGTAGGGCGGTCATGACGGTTTCCACCCATGTTGTGTCTTTTGTGTATGCCCAATAGTCAATCAGTCCACCCCATGCAGCTCCAGCTTCCCACCAGTACCAGATTTGGAGGGGAGGTGAGAATGTGCCAACTTGTACTTCCGGTGTGTTGGTCTGGTTGTTACTGTAGTAGTTCATCAGACCATGGGCAATCGTGCTGGCGGCAGAACGAATGGAGTCTGCGCGACGCAACCTGGTTAGACTTGCAAAAGAACAGTGGTGATGGAACATGACTTGCCTGGTGAGTCTACGTCAAGTGTAAGAGAGTGCACAGTCTGCAGGCAGGCTGCGGCAACTGCAAGGAACTGAGGGACCTTCATGGTGAGATATTGGCAGACCACTCGTTGATCGTTTCTCTCTTCTCCAAATCAGGATCGATGTGTTTCTTAGCCTCTGGAATAAGGTAATAAGTGACTTGTGAATCCAAGCCCGGGTATCAATAAAACAGACGGCAATAAATAAAAACACCGCTTCTGCAATGCAAGGCAAAATCAACAGAAGACAAGAACCACTGCGCTCCAAACTAAACAGAACAGAACAAAAGACAATATCAAAGAGAGAAGAAAAAGGTTGAGCAATGTATCCGCTGGCTATTGCTGTTCGCTTTCGCGGCTGTTTGTCTTCAACCAACGGCCAGATTTAGAAGCCGTTATACCAGCTAACTGTACCGTACTGCAACGCTGCTTCCCTTCATCGATTGCTAAAGCTCATTTCCAGCCCGTGAAAGCCCTTTATTATTGCATGTGTTGTCAGGCACGGAGATGAACGGCTGCACGTGGAAGGAGTATGTTAGGGGAAAGGCAGTGACAGCAGCGTTCAGCACATGTGATGGAAAGAATGGAGACACAGCCGATACTTATTCAAAGACTTGACGTGGTTGGTGATGAACGAGGCGCTGTCACAAGGCCGCCCTTGCGCGCCACGGGTCGTGTTACAAAAGTCTTGTTTTGTGTTGTAGAAGAAACTTGGACACAAGATTGGTTAGCGAATGACGCTTCGGATTGTTGATCCACACGAAATCGCGCTAAGCTCTGAAATGTGCGGGAAGGAGCCGTTTTCTGAAATTGGGCTTTGGGCTTGGCAATCTTGATCCAACTCGCGCGGCTCCACTTTTGCCAACATATTTCGTATCGTCCAGCTCCACTGACAAGATAAAGGAGGGTGTTTTGATGATTGTTTAGTCTCGAACGCGGTGTTCATGTACGAGTACGTCGATGCTGCTCATGAAGATCGTCGGGGCCTTGCAGCTTGTGCACGCACGTGGGCAGCGGGTTGACGCTGATCACCCCAGGGGTGTTGTTTGTGACACCACAATGTTTCGTGTGATCGTCATGTATTACTACAATATGTAGAGACATTTAGAGGAGGTAGGGTCGCAGGTCTGTCGCAGGCTGCTTTAGGACGAACATTGTGTTGTCAGAGTCTGCTATGTAGGGATACCAAGCACGGTGTAGCTAGGGCGTCGCATAATCTAAATGCTGCTAGTACCGAGTGTTCGGATAGCTGTTGTGTGTCTAGATCTCTGCTTGCTGACCAAATATGCATAGGTTCCTGATCCGCTTGTTCGCGAAGTCTGAGTTGAGATTTTGTCAAGTTGAATGATCTCCCCGTATGACCAGACCAGGTATTCCTACAGTCTGACAAGATCAAACAGATTGTAGTTCACAACAGTTCTTGTGGTATTATATTGGAGCGATGGACTAGTAGCCAGCGAGATCTGATTCCACATCTCAAAGGTGGACTATAGTCGACACGCAGTATGGCAGACACCTGTCCATGTCGTGAAAGATGGGTTTCAGCTCATGCATCATTTCATGCAAGGCGCCCAGACGCTGTCTGGTTACTCCTGTCCTAATGCGCTACAATCGTTTGTCTTTATTTGACTGCCGTAATATGACCAGAGGTGATATTGCACACAGCCAAGCGAATGACAATTTCATACCTATCATAGAAACAAATCGCAAGCCTCAAACGTTGAGTCAGTGCCTTCTGGGAAATTTGTCTAGTTGAGCAGAAGGTTCGTGGTCGTCAGCAGCTCTTATCAAGCGTACTCTATCGTGCGAAAAAGTACCCACTGCTGCATGGTATGCTACGGAGATAAGCCTACAAGGGTTTGCTTGATCAATGTGTGTTCCTTCAGGACTCAAAAGTATAACAGGAATGTGAGAGGGATGGAACCGGCATACTGTATTCGGTGCTCCCACATCCCATTTTGCCAACTGACCTTGGCAGTCTGAACCAGATAGCGGGGACAATGCCTCGGCGAGCCCTGAGTGCGACCGGTGTCCTGGTGCGATGATCAGTCGTGATAGTCTGTTTGCGGAAGTAGCTTTCAAGTTTGTGAGCCTTTGGTCGTTGAGGTCAGCGGTTTATCGAAAGCATGCAGTATTTCTGAATGTTGGAGCCAAGCTCAAGTCGTCTACTCTGTCATGTGTTCGTATACAAAATAGTGTTTGGTGGCTCACCCCGGGTCCTTCAAGTTCACCTCGCGCTCAATTCCTGATTGAGTAATGATTCTCTTCGTATTGGTACAAGAGCAAAGACTTTGTAGACTCACTGTGGATAAGAATAATGTGCTGGTAGAGTCATGATATGTGATGTCGCTGCAGCTTCGCATCGGGGCTGTGTTCACAATCTGAAGATCTTGTTCGAATTCTAAATCTTGCATGTGGTATCAGTACCTTATAGTTCACTTACCAGCCGTCAGCCAGATTATTAAGCTATATTTTATGAACTTAATGTCGCGGGATGGACTCGACAAGCATAGCTGTATCTCAAGTATTGCGTCATTGCAATGTAATACTGTGCACCAAGCTCGAAATATATCGACGATTACATCCTCTAGTAAGTGACAGCGGCATACAATGTGCGATAGCTCCATATGGAAAGATTTTGGTGGTACAATCTCAGTCAAGTCGAAGCCGCAAGCTTAATACTGTTGCCTTGGTATCGCACAATCTTATGACCATAAGGTTACTGCGAAGAGTCTCTGATGATATCTATCATTAGACGAAGCTGTGTTAGTCGCGGACACCGAGATGATATGCTGATCATAATCAACAAAGGTAACCAATAGATTGCGTTCAATAGTAATTGGAACCGAACGACTGTTTTTTGGCAGCTCGCATCTTTATGCAGGAGTTCATGCTGACAGCTGTACGGAGTAATGTTACATGGGTTGACAGCCGGTAGAGCCGGTCCGATCGAGGATCTATGAAGATCATCTTGGATCTGGTAATACTGTCACTGCTCAAGCAACGAATTTTGGTTCCAAGGTCTTTCGGCCAAAAGACAAATGTGCGAGGAAAGCGATTGGATCAGCAGTCCGTTCCTCAACTCAGCGCTAATCAGCGCGACCAAAAGTCGTAGTGAAACATTGTCGCCTAACGGGCAGCTATAGAGGGATAAGCATGACTCATGAGATACTGCACAATGCAACAACAAGCAAGAAGAGCAGGCGTGTCTTTGACGAAGCGCGAAGGGATATTTTCTGCAGATCTAATATCATACCTTGCAGATCAACATGCACGGGCAACAACATGCGAAACATTCTTGAGCGTGCCATGAGAAGGATGAACCACCGCGTAGGTGCTCAGTACCTAATTGAGAGTTGTTATCTTCGCACACTTTTGAATTTCGGGGCTGCGTTGCCGGATTCTCACTTTGAGTGAGTCTAAAATCACCCAGCACTTTTGCTGTATGAACATTCCTACTCGCCATTCATGATGTTTATCTGGTAAGATAGGCTCGGACAGCCGAATAGGCCTCTGTCGCGTCAATTGACCTTGGTGCGTGCACCTGTGCCTTGTGCCACAGACTATACTTAGGACGCTACCCCGATTGCCCAATATGGTCCAGCTCCGACACAAGTGTTTACCTTGTCGAAGGGACCCAGTGTCCGATCCTGGCAAGCAAATCTATGTCAAGCTTCCTAGTGCTTTTCTTGAGATTCACTTTTCCATATGGTGAAGCTTGGTCCAAACAACGAGGGGACCACTTCTTTCAATGACCTCGGCAGGTAATGTGGCATCACCCCTGCCATTAACTATTCGTCACAGCATGCTTAGACGGTAACGCGTCACCTTAGCGATGATCGAATGCCACCAAAGCGGGCGGACCCGAGCTGGAAGGTCTCAACCTAAATAGGCAAGGTAAGCAGCCCCACTCGTCCAACAATGGGCGGACACTCCGAATAGAGAGTGGGAATCTGCAAGGACCAGTCAAACCAGTGCCCCGGATATGCACAAAGGTGCAGTAGGCTGCATAGAGCCTCGCAGCCGAGACAGCAGCCTCAACGACCGAACATGCTGCTCTGAAGTGACAAATGCCCGAACATTTCCAGGGTAATGCTTTTACCTGTCAATTATTGATACTGAATAATCTCCGATCTACAGAATGATGCGGTGGCTATGGAGAAAGCTTTATGCTCTGTATTTTCATTGCTTTTGTCCCATTCCACGTGGGTCTGAACCCCTATAGCCTTATACGCCGTTACAGATTTGCTGTCGTCCCATCCTTTCGCGAACCTTGCCTGGACTGGCGGCTCACGGATCGTGAGCCTTCCTGAACGGCGCGCCTGCCAGGTAGAGTTCCCGGCGCTCTCTGCCAAGGCCGCGGAGCTTAAGTAGAGTTTAAAACCCCGATAAGGTGGTGAAATAAGGTTAGCTGCAAGTTCAATGTGCTGGAACACCTTCGGAGACGTCAGAACCAGCCTGCCGCATCGATGAGAGCCTTGAGACGTGGCGTTTGAGCCAGGCACGCCATATCACCCTCGAGCGAGGGCTAGCTGTTTGTCGGATATTACAATGGTATGACTGGTTAGAATTAAGATGAGAAGCAAGATTTGATACTCAGATTTCAAGGCTTTTGATAGCAGGTGCGCGTCTAATGTCATCAAGTAGATCCATGACAGCCAGAGTGGATCGCATCATAACAACTTCAGGTTTCAATACGGAGTACATTCCGTGCTGCATAAATCATGTCGCACCAAGATAAGAAACAGCTCTGACTGTTCAGAAGCTGAGCCTAGTATGAATGGTTCGAGTAAACGCCAGCGCTACTCAAGTTTCCTTTGAGACCTCCCAGTCTAGTCTTGTGCTTCTATCAATCTTATGCCATCGACCTTACATATGTCCGCAAGGCTGAATGTTCTCGACTGTGGCTTGATCTTCCAGGTCCCCGCATGCGCTCGCTGTTCTGTGGTTTCAAGTGCTGGTACATGTGCTGGTATTTCTGTCGTATGAGTTTCCCTTCGCTTTACCTGCGGCTCGGTTGCATTGTTGGCTGGGGATATGAGTCCACGGAGCTGAAGAATCTTCCGACTCCTGTTGCTATAGAGCCTTGAAAGTCGACGGAGAGAAGGAAGCTCTGAAGTAGACCGTCTGCCCCGAGAAAACCGAGACCGCCCCGGTTGCGTACGAGGTGAAGTGCTCCTTGCATATGAGATCTATAGGCTTCTGTGTCGTCGTCTCCCCAGAAAGCTTCATATTGTGCCATCGCAGTGACTGCGCCAATAATTTGATCGCTACCTGAACGTGAGGGGTCTGCTAGAGCTTCATTTATGGAACATATAGCCATGAGTTTGAGTTGGAGAAGATCGATTGAATGTGTCCGCGGACCAGGATGAGATCCAAATAAAGTCGCAGCGACCAGCAAAGTAGCGTGTAATAGAGCCATGTCTGTCAGAACGAATGGAATCCAATGCGTTCGGACTAATTCTATGGTAGTAGAGTCCTTAGCATTCAGGATGTCGTGTGCAAAGCTGAAAATATCTGGTATCATGTTAGTCCTCTAGAATAGTCGTCAAACTTGATCGGAGCATTTACATGTGTCGAAAGCTATGGAGATATAAGGATGCCACGCAGGTGGATAGATCTGCATTGGATCCAGCTCTCCAACGAGTAATGCTGGCGAGCGTGGTGTTGATGGGGAGGCCGAGGAGATAGGAGAGATGGATGATGCTTCCGAAGAGCTGCCATCCAGCATGGCAAAGGAGAAATTGGGGCTTTCCGTTTTGACAACGACGGGCATCCTCGGAGGCATGGTCGATACTGGCGACTCTTCTTCGAGCAACGAGAGGTATTGTTGTGGAAGACCATAGAGCTGAGGCATGCTATATGAGCGACGGTTTGCTAGAGCTATGACGGCAGCGGCAGCAGCAGGTCCACGGCCTTCCTTTTGATGTTGCTTTCGAGTGACATGGCTTCGCACTGCTCTCCTCGTGCGTTGGTCTTTGGCTTCTGAAGGGTGACTAGAAGAAGAAGATAAAGCTCAGTGGTCTATTCGTCTGAGATTGAGTGATGAATCACTGGTCGCTCTCACCTGAAGTTCAAGAATTGAAACCCTGTCCATGGTTCCGCAGATGTGGACTTTCTTCTCATGATTCTGCTCAAGAAGACGACAAGTCAAGATGACAATTGCGACTCTCTATCTGGAATCTTATTCCAAGTGACAGGATGATGTTGAGTGACAAAAGCAGAGTGAACAGTGAAGACGTCAGATTCTGGTTGAAAGTGACGGGCCTCTGACTGTAGGTATATTTACCGACGTTCTGAGCTTGCTTCGGGGGCACGCGCATGTAGCCAAGTCAGGCACGATGATTTAGAATGGAAACGCTCCCTACGGGCAACCCGACGACGATTTCTCCGAACCATGATCGTCGTTAGCTCTAGGAGGTATTAGCGAGCCCACTCTGCTGGAACGAGTTGACATGGGTGATCACAAATCGAAACGCTCGGATAGCCAGTCAATCCCGGGCATTTCTGGTTCCCATCTGACGCCACACAACCTCCCCTGTAATAGCGTGCTCGATCTAGATACATCCTGGTAACTGATCCGCGGCTTGCACGAGCTTTGAAGCTTCCAAGTAGCTCGGAGTCGGGGTGTGTCAAGACAGCTACGCGGGCACGCGGGGGCGCATGCAGAGTGGAGATGTTAGCTAGTCCCACCGAAATAATTAGTGAGATCTCACTAAAGAGGTTGATTAGGTTGGCAGCCTATGTTCCACAACCCGTCGTTTCTGGCCAATGAAATTGACGAAGCGCTGACGATTTCATCGCATTCCTTGAGTCATGCTGGCTACGAATGCGGTAAAGCTCAAGTTGACCCAAACTCATGCATTCACTCATTAGTGCTTGCACCTACTGACCGAAATGATCTTCGTGACCCTACTGCTTGCAATTTTGCTAGCTTCATGTTCGTCCATGAACGATGACCGGTCATGGTGTGTAATAATTAGGTGCATTACGGCCACCCCGATGGCTATCTAATCGCGGTGGAACTTGAGAAAGGCAAACACGAACCAACCACCTTGAAGATTTGTTTTCGTCATGCATTCGCAGACTGCTAGGTCTGAATACCTGCCAATCGTCAAACAAGCGCTACTAAACAGTTCTCAAAACGTCATGTTCGACCGCGAAATCACGCAGACTGACTATCAACAGCTAGCTTTACAGCTCTTTCGTTCAAACCTCCCCCCCTTCCTTCCCCCTTTCCCCCACCGCCAGCCTTCCCCATGACTTTGCACGGCAAAATCGTGACGAGCGTCGCGCCTTCGCTCAGCACATTTGCCTGTATTGGGAAACAGGCTTTTTTGCTCCACTATCTCTTCTACCCGTGGCCGCAGGGACATCCAGTGGAATGGCTACATCTTTGTACTCTTCAACGACGCCCCTGGACAAGATACCGCCAGCCACAAGCACAAGAGCTCCCAGAAGTAGCATAAGGAAAACAAGGATCAGCAGTAGGGCGAAGGAACTCGTAACATGGTTAACGGACGGAGAGTGGTTGAATGTATAGACGACTCCGTAAAGAACACGAACCCCGATCGGTAGCAGCGCAATGAGAAGACAAATATGCTGATATAGCACCGACTTGATCGAGCGTGTCTTGCTGAAGAGTCTAGCGGTCAAAACAACCAGGACGGTCCAGGAAAGCAGCATGAGGACTGCACCGGCCTCTTGAAGCTCGTGGTAACGAGATATCTTGTCTGCGGCAATACTCAGACTTGCCAACTAAGAAGCCTCAACAGTATTCAGGGCAATGCCGCCCACTGTGGATATGGATGTGCAGTTGGACGACGGTCTCAACTGGTTTCTTTTCACCAAGGTAAGACTGGATCTCATGTAGTACTCGAGCTGAGCAAAGAATGAGAGGAATCAGGCCAATGGAGTCTATGATTGCCGCGGTGGTAGACTCAGGCTTCAAGTGCACATTTGAGTTGACTTGCATGGCTGCAGGCACGATGCGCAGTATGTCGAATATAACAAAATAGGCGTACGCAATAAGGTCATGCTTGGCATGTCGGATTAGGACGAACAAAGAAGAGGAAGCAGCAAAATGTAAATGACCATTTCAGCAATGGCAAGACCTGTGGTGTTATCTTTAGACATTGGAGGAGTGAAGAATGAAGAAAGGTGTGATGTTCTGTTATGATGAGGTCTGTAGAGTGCTCAGTGATTGATGGAAAATATCGTTCACACATACCTGGAACTCTGTTCGACTATATATCCTGTGAGCTTACCATGGACTCATATGCTCTGCCTACATCGACAGCATGATTTCATCACTGTCGAACCCGATACCGAACTTGTTCACAGCCTCGAATATTCTTGGTGATGGGCATTTAGCAATAAATAGCGTTGACCAGGTGCCAATCAAGACTCTTGACAGGTGTACTGGTGGTTATGGTTAGCAAGATTGAGATATGTGTTCTAAGAATATTTAGAAAATGTTTCAGACAGTAATTCAGAGACACATTCCTCCGCTATCGAACGAAGAAGGCTTCCCCGTCCGGATCAAGATTTGAGCATTGACCTGTTGTGCTGGCAGCGCGGGATTCGTCTCCACTCTCACAACACCCGAAACCGAGCTCCTAGCCTCGAGCTCTCATCCATCCTAAACAGTACTTTCTTTCCGATAGCATTGGGATGGCGCCACGCCTGAACCACAGGAAATCGCGAGCTGGCTGTTTACTTTGCAAGAAACGCAAAATAAAATGTTCCGAAGACAAGCCTGAGTGTACTGCGTGCGCAAAGCATGGTGTTAGGTGCGAATACGAAACCGTCCCCCAACCTCGAAAGAAAAGACAAATTACCAGCAGATTGGACGGAGAAGCTTCAACTTCTTCGTCCATCACTCCTGATCAGTCATCTACAAGCCTAGAGGATCCTTATGAGGCCGATTTTCTAGATGTTACACCTGATTATCGGAAACAGATAGAAATGTTCTTATTGCATCGTTTTACTTGCGTTGTCTCGTCCACATTTCCATCAGCAGAGAGCGTGCACTTGCATCATGTGTATTCAAGAGACGCAGTACAGCTTTCATTCAGCTTTCCTTTCCTTCAGAACACAATACTAGCCATCACCGCCCTCTACACTGCTTTGCAGCAAGCATCGGATCCCTCTATCTCCAATACTGCAGTACCCATAATACCTCCAGTCTTTGAGAGTCTCGATTTCGCGCAGGTTCATCGTGTGTACATGAATCTTGCAATCCAGCAGCAACGGCCATCGCTTGGCGAGATCGATGCTCGAAACGCAGACGCCCTTGGCTTGACGTCTATCATGCTGTCCATGATGGCAGGCAGACTTCTTTCGATCTCTGAACCGGGTGCTACATATAGCCCTCCCGTACAGGCGCTATACATTGCGGAAGCGACTGGACCGATTCTTCATTCTTCAACACCACATCTTCCTCCTGATTCGCCCATGAGGAAGATTATGGAATTAGGTGGCACCAACTTTGGTAGCGTTTTTCAAGGAGAAGCGTCCAATAATGTATCCGCACTTTTCGACTTGAGCGAGGTGAATCGATTTCAGCATATTTTGGAGTTTGAAGATGTGAACGACGTTGAAAGGAGGACGACAAAAACCACTATGACCTATACTAGAGCTCTGGCATTTGTTGGTGGTATTCACACTGCCATACAGCGACGCGATTTGGATCATCAAATCTGCCGGCGTATCATGTCCTTCGCCCCTGTCGTGCCAACACACTTTATTCAACTGCTGGGAGAAAAGCGACCAAGAGCGCTTGTCATCTTTGCACATTTCATGGCAATGAACAAGCGAGTCGAACGTTACTGGTGGTTACACGGCGCTGCAGAACGAGACGTGAAAGGCATCGCCTCGATTCTACCAGAAGCTTGGAAATGGGCAATGGAATGGCCTTTGGAGATAGTATCTCAATCAGAGATAGCATCTCAAACACCAACCCAAAGTCCCATGGTCAACGTCTGACACGGGAACTTTCAAAGCGGTAGGCAATTACGATATCATGCGACACAAAGGAATAGTCGCCATGGTCAATGATTACATGGGTCTTTGTTAGCATTGCACAAAATTTCATTATACCATTTAACTCCTTGTGCTTGGGAAATTGGGAGGCTATGAACTTTCGACGTTCGGAATTAGTGGGGAAATAAGGCAAAGTCGTTGCTGCGCCCCTAGAATCCGAAAGCGAGCTTATCACTTTAGGCGTCCACCTAGGCGTGCCAGGATTGAAAGCGAACGCGAAACCGAGCGTGCAGTTCCATGAGCTATGATCATGTAAAAGATGACATGCACAGCCTTGGGTTTCCTCATCATGAAGATACATAAGAACCGACTGGTAGTCCTCCGACATTATATCCAACCCACTACACTCGTAAATTACCATTTGATACTGAACAACATTTCCTCAAGCGCTCTTCGGACCTACCACAAATATGTCAAGAATCATCTCATTGTTCATGGACGATGACACGCAAGGCCGTCAGCCAAGTCGATACGGTCGTCGCGGTCTGCCTGACTCTCGTTATAGAGACTCTGGCTTGGTTATGTCCCGCCGTGAAGCCCGAAGAGGAAGACAAAGAACAGGCCTTATCAGTACCCTCGTCGTCGCTGGCACACAGCTGTACACGCGTTCTCAAGACAAAAAGGCTGGCATCAGTCCTCAGCAACAACAAATTTACAGCCAGCAAGATAACAGTAGTCCCAACTTCGACGAAGACTACCCTCGCAGCGACTTTCCACGATCGCAGAACGCAAATAACTCCAGAGCTTCTGGCTGGGCTGGTCCCGACAGATACGGACAACAATACCCATCAAATCAATTCGACAGACGTGATCAACAGTATCCCATTCAAGCTTCAGCCAGATATGCACAGGCAGACCCATACGAAGCCCGTCAGCGAGCGATCAACGAACGCAGATTACCATTTGAGCCTCGTTCGCTTTCGGCGAATAGATACGAAGGAGAATATTCGGACCCGGCAAGGCCAATTGCGAGATATTCAGAGTTCGCGGCTGATCCTGCACCGCGGTGTCAGCAGCAGCAGTCCATGCAGTTGACACCGCCGCCCTACCACGAGGCTGTCCAGACTGTTCACCCAGCCACGAGAAAGTCGTAGACGACTTGGGGTGAAATATAATTTTCATGGCAGCCTTGCGGCACTGAAGATGGAGGGGTATTTTTGGCGGTCTCGTATGAGATTCACCGGTGAAACATCATGACAGCGAGAGGGTTTGGGATCTGCGGGAGTATTAATGATCAATCCTTATTTGATCACAGACTTTACTTGGGCGTGTATCACATATTGAGGTTCCTTCTTTCCAACGGGCAATGGCTCATTTTCGCTATTCCATAATCATGACTTCTTCGAAATGTCCTTCTGATAGTTTGACCCGACAGCGAGATTCCCACCAGCCCTCAAGCCGCGATCACAGCCTGTCAAGGCCAAAAACATCCTTTGTGGGTATGCGATACATCCACTTCCTCCATTCAGGCAATGCCTCGCTCCAGAGCAGCCTTTCCATCCCAAACCATCTTTCAGTACTCGCAATCCTCCAAGCAGATAACAGAGAGCTAAGCCCAGCCTCAACCACACGGCGTTTAACTTCCATTACCCAAAACCGGGCAGCGCCTCCCTCCCACCATCTAGAACGCATCTTCTGGCCCTCCTCATCAAGCAATCCATCAATCAATCAATCCGATAAGGGATCTAAGTCCAGCCTCACCAAAACTCTGCCACATGCCAAAAAGGCCCAGTTCATGCAAACCCAAATCGGGAGCACCAGGCCTGCGCCAGTATGCTTACTAGATCAGGAAATCGCATCCAAAAGGTGACCTGACCCCAGTCAACACAACTGCAGCCTCGAAAGCTTATGTAGTCAAAACCCAGGGCAAGTGGGAACGACTGAACCCTGCGCAGACGACAAAGTACAAACACGTGTACGGAGATCTGCCCTTGCTTATCTAGACTCGCAACCATGGAAGGGAGGGGCGAAAGGGACATAGATGGTTAGGAAACCTTGCAACAATAGACGAGGGATCCTTATTGATCGTCACGGCATAGAGAAAGCTGCAGAGTCCGAGGGGAGACAGTGTAGGCAGTACTCCTGCACAATAACGCAGGGTCAGGCGACACGAGTTGCAGGTGTTCTGTTCTCCAGCGGGTACCAAAGTCTCTTTTTTTGGTTACTCCTTTCGGGTTATCTTGTTGCGGTTTACGGTGGGTGCGGTGGGGGACAAGTACATATTTTCCGTATCCGTAGGTTTTATCAAGGGTACATATACTTGTTGACCTTTATCACAAGTAGGTTGGCATATCACTATTTCGTTCTCCGGAAAGAAACTCCATGTCTGGTAGAAGTAGGTGGGTGGGATGCCCGCCAAGGATGTGGGAGAGCAAATCCACCATTCTCGTAGGTGTGGGACTGATCGGCGACTCGCATGTCATGCATGCTTGCTACGGACCGTACGGCATTTCTTCTGATCTGGAGCAGTTCGGACCGGAAAATTGGGTTGGAGCAAGATTGGGTTATCTCGGAGAAGATTCCTACATGTACAATAAGAACAATTTGTCCTACTACGGGCTCTAATTGGTGCAAGTAGGTAAATTGACCCCTTGTTTTTGTATCAGTGTGGTTACATTTTCGCGCTCCTACTTCCTTCGCCTTCGACGGCGAATCGAGATCATGCTGCGCGGGAGGGGTGAGTGTTGCAGGTTCTCAGAGAAGTTGTAGTCCTGTCAGCTTACGATCTGCAGCGTGCAGCCAAGTTCAGCAGAGCTGGCAGGTTTGTTGAGACGACTGGTTTTGGAGGTGCGCTCCACAGAGTGTTTCCGTATTGTTCCCGCGGCAGGATTGGGTTTACCAGAACATCGCATTATATATTCCAATCTTTGAGCATTACTTCTATCAAAATAGGCCGCGTGGCCCAATGGCAAGGCGCTTGACTACGATTCAATTCTCCAACGGAACTGAGCGGTATCAAGAGATTCCAGGTTCGACCCCTGGCGCGGTCAATCATTTTGCCCACATCACCCAACTACATTATGCAATGGATTCGGCATTTACAACCTCCATTCGCAACATCATAGACGCGGTTCTGTCATGGTTTTCCTGCACAAAAGAAGTATGGAAGGTTGTGACTTTGCTCTTCTTTTCACTGTTCTTGAAGTCAGATAGACTAGACGGCGACACTGTCCGGCTAGATAACAGGATGGAGACTTCAAGAAGTCTGCGCATCAGCGTATTTTACATGCTCTTCTGGAAAGGGATTCTCTATATAAGTTTTCGGGAAGCTATTTGATCTCCCTACTGCCAGTCATGGTGCCGGTAAAATCATGGTGAGGTTTTTCTATCCCTCTGCTGCCATTATGGCAGAATGGCGTCTACTCTAGTCGAACTATCCGCGATCGGCATCGAATCATGCAGTCGACCCAGCTATACTCCGACTATGACTGGTAGGCTTACTTTAGGTACATGACCAATCTCGAATCACACTCGTGAGGGCAGCGAAACAAATGCTTGATCAAACGGATCTGGTAATCGGAAAACAATCGGCGAGATCAGGCCTGGCTTCATACATTACACTCCACCTAATTCAAGGAGACGAAAAAGAACAGCCATTGCCAACTACAGCACCGGCTTCTGCTCAACGGAGTCCAAAGGCCAGGCCATAAGATCCTGCCACTCATCAGCAAGCACACTACAGATCCCCCTGACCTCCCTCGGCCCAGCCTCGCCAATCCACCAAACCCCCCTGAACAAACTCAGCAGCCCGAAATAATACGCCAGCACAACGAGCGCTCGCGGCCTAGCCAGCGCAACCAATTCCACAAACTCGGGCTTCACCATGACGGGGAACGCGACCAGTCGCCTGCACACTTCTGACGGATCGTCCCCGTTACCCATGGCCGCCTTGACCCCACCTATGTAGTTGACCGTAGACGCATACGCCTCCTGAACGACCTCATCCCAGGACTCGCTCTCAGCCTCATAGCACACGGCCGCCTGACCAACCGGCGTTTTGCGTCTCAACAATTGCAACAAGTCTACATCCCGCGTCTCCACAAACAGCGGCTCATCGAGCTTCTGGTTCGGTTTTGTGGTGAAGATTTTCGAGCGCGCCAGATGACGGATCGTGAGGGAGTTGGGATCCGCCGCTAACCAATCCCATGCTGCGGCGAAGACATTCCATACCCCGCTGGCCATCTGCAGCCATTGCAGCGGGGGCTCGTAGGTAGGGACGAGACTCCGCTCGGCGAGGTTGGAGAAGGAGGTCATGCGGATGAAGTGGGACGTCAAGAGTACCGCGTCGGCGTTTGCGGGACTGAGAGCGCTGATTGCTTGTCGGTGTTCGCGGAGGGCGAGGTCGAGGTAGCGTTGGTGGATGGAGAGGATTTCAGAGGTTCCTGTCGATGTGGACTTGGCTAGGTGGAGGGCGGAGATTGCGTAGAGGGAGTAGAGGAGAGCGTCGTTTGAAAAGGCGAGGTTGGGAACGTCGACGCTCCAGCCTTCTACTATTTCACGGTTTTGCTCGCTGAGGAGGGTGAGGCTGGTTTTCGTTGCGTAGTGGTGGAGTAATCTCAGTTCTTGTAGACGTCGTGTTCGGGTTTCCGGTAGCTCTTCTGTTTTTATCGAGCTGTTTGAGTAAGAGGAATGTGTTGTTGATCTGGGGTTCGTGCTTGTGGGCGAGGCTGTGGCAATTGGGCTGGGTCTTTCTTGTGAGGTAGGTTTCGCGCGGTCATATATGCAGGGTAGATTATGTCGTTCACAGCTTTGACAGACCGGGTGCGCTTCATTGCACTTGACTACGGTCAGAGAGGATCTGACTGATGGAGCAGTACTATCACATCGAATGGTGGTATTCTCTCATAGATCAGGCCGAAATGTATAGGTGTAGTATTGATGGAAAGTTGTTTTTCTGGTAGATGACAAGATATCAAAGGCAGATACGAAACAGGGCCGCTTACTTTCACCCGACGAGCTCTACATCTCTGACATCCAGTCTTTGACTTTTTATGATACAATCTTGGTGGTCCTTTTGTACTCTCAGCAGCCGACGCTTGTAGGCCGTCGACGAAGACGGGAGTCATGGCCACGGACGCCGGACTGTCTGCGAGGTTCTCGAAATTGGGAATGGGGGGAATCCGAGCCATAGGGAAAACAAGCAACGTCTAGCATGTGCACTAGTAGAGGCGATAGATTGACGCAAGAGCCTCGATTTGACAAGCTATGTCGTAGTGACAAGAACGAGTGGAGTGTGGGCCTTGACCCCTCGTTCAAGTTTCTCGGTCTCGGTCTCGTACCAGATACGGACTAGCGCGGCTTCAGCGATACTATCGATAATAATGCTGCGTGTACGAGTAGTGAATGTGAGGTGGCAATGATAGAATGAACAACAGTGAGTCGTATAGCATGCTTTATGCCAGAAGAGTTGGTCGCATATCTACAAGTCTTAACATTAGAGGTGTCTTCTTGTCTAGTCATGATCAGTGTCTTTAGAGATCAGATTTGTAGCTCCGAATCACAACATCGTTATATCTATGGCAAATTCTTCCGCGAGGTCAGTTGAAGATATTCGGTACCTAATTTTCAGTCATTCCCTCGACGAGCATGAGCAGTGAAATATGTTATGCATGACGAGATCTTGTATGTCCTATTAAGTAGCTGCGGCACGTTGCACGCGTTGAACCATGGCATATAACGCGCGCGCGACGCCGTTGAGCATTAAAGAAGCTTAGGTTTGCTATTCTACAGTGCCTTGCCATGCGGCTCTTCGGAGGGAAATGTTTGACTGTTTTGTTATCTGGTGAAAGTGTCGTCTCTGACCTGAGCATGATGTATTTGTATGATGCTCAAGGCTTTGCACATTTGCGACTTGATTCCTCGGTTGCGAGCAAGAGCGGGCAATAGTATCTCGCTTGTGCGCTTATCTGATCGGGCCTGGAGATCCCGTGATCAGGCGCGTTTTCGTGATTTACGTGAATTGAGCGAGGAGAAAGTAGACATGAGTTTTGAGCACATTAGATCACGGGAGAGTCTATGATCAAAGATGAGATACTTGCAATGGACACAGCTAGTTATTCCTGTACCACTCCCATGAGTTCAGGTGGTGTTCTTGTTTATTGCAGTGGAGAAAGGAATGCATCGTGACAGGGAGGATTTACGTGACGCAAAGCACAAGCAAGAAGTCGGTGGTCCGAGCGGGGCGGGCATCGCGTCCCCTCGTCGCGTATCTCAGGTTGGGGCTCCAAGCACAAGTCGAGTCGCTCCAACACGTACAGGCCTGCTCAGGCTACTTGTTCCCCTACTAACAAATCCACATACAGTCGAGATGGCATCTGCAGAGTCTCGAGTGACAGATAC
This sequence comes from Dothideomycetes sp. NU200, assembly GCA_027943355.1. Lineage (NCBI taxonomy): Eukaryota > Fungi > Ascomycota > Dothideomycetes > Dothideomycetes sp. NU200. The sequence continues at coordinate 189,912 of BSCJ01000034.1, read as the reverse complement.
GCCGACGCGGGCGTCCATCACACCGCCCAGTCTGGCTCAGGATCCCAATCTCAATGCCATTCGCGAGAAGGCGTCGGAGCCGGGATCCAAGTATGCCTTTCTCGTCCACTCGACCGACTCGTTGAAGAATGGAGAGGATCCCAGCATTGACAACAAGCCACTGGCGAGACAAAAGCGTCGACGGACGAGGTAGATGACCACCACGGCTGACTAGATGGCGGAAGCACAAGGCTGACATGAAGGCAAACAGTCCAGAGGACCAGGCCATACTAGAGGCCTCCTTCCTGCACAACCCAAAGCCAGACAAGGCTGCACGCATGGCATTGGTCGACAAGGTGGCCTTGGGCGAGAAGGAAGTTCAGGTACTCGAGTCTGAATCAAGCATTCACGGCCAACCACTCACATCCATGGCAGATATGGTTTCAGAACCGCCGCCAAAGCACGCGACGGAAGCAACGACCATTAGAGGCTCACGAGATACCCGCATTGGTCTTCGGCGCTCCCTACAGCTCACCATATGGCGCGTCAGACGCACGACCAGCACAGCAAGAGAGCAGCATCGTCCATGACAGTCCGGCGAACCCTAGTGGCATACCATCAGGTCAGGCGAGTGATGCTGCAATGGACAAGGAGAACGTGGGACCCGAAACAGAACAAACACAACGCGTCCTAAAGCCGGAAGGTGTGAACGCGTCGACCTCATTCACAGACTCCCAACCCTTCCCCTCGTCGCAAGAGTCCAACAGCGGTCGGTGGTTGTCCAACAGGCGGAATGCTGCCCCCTTCAGGTCCTATCACGAGAGCATGTCACAAGCCACGGACCCAGACTCGCTCCCACCGAGTCAAGAGAGTGTCAAGGAGCCCTCCCGCCAAGGCCTCAAAAAGGCTCCCTCGGTCATTCGCCTCTCCTTTGGTGCTGATGGAAGTGCCATTGTCAGGAACGGCGACTCACCGTCGCCGCCTCGCAAGCTCCTTCCTCCACCAGTCACTCCTGGCGAGGCTATTAGCGGTCCGCGTCTCCACCGAACTCACAGCTCCACAAGTCTCAATGAGCCTGGCAGCCAAGAAAGCAACAAGTCCCAGTCTCTTCGTCGCGTCTCCAGCTTCCGCAGCCATGACTCAAGGGCGTGGGAGTTCTTCTGCGACCGCGATGTACGTGGTGAGTTGGAAGAACGCGCCGAACAAGAGCAGAGTGGCTCTGCCGCCGACGCCATCAAACTCGCTCGGTCAAACAGCGGCAAGGCTCTTCGCCGCTCATTATCCAACAAACGCACAATCACCCCCTATGCAGAATACAGCTCCTCGAAACGCGTCAAGACCGCTGCCCCTGCCGAGCCCGCTGCAGCTCCATCAAGCACTCCTTTTAAAGAGCAAACCACCCAGCCTCTACAGCAGAGAAGTCTCTCAGCAACCAACCCTCGCCGATCCGCGCCATTATCACAAACTCCAGGCCACAAACTTACTCACAAGACTCCCAAGCTCAAGCAAACACCCACCTTTGAGTTCCCCGCCACCGACTCAGACAAGGAGAACTGGAGTCCGGAACGGCATATGCATTTCATCCAAAGCATGACCACTTCCCCCGCAGTGCCCCCTACTACCGTAACAAAACGCAGAGGTCCCGTTGCACACACACCGCTTAGACGAGGTATCAGCCCTAGCAAAGTTGGTAGTAGTAATAACAGCACCGCCAGCACCATCAGTCGCCGGCGACATCAGAACGTCCAAGACATGGAAGACGAGGATGAAGATGGCGACGAGGACGAAGACAACGACGACGAAGTCGCCAGATTTATGGGCCAAGGCGAAAGCCAAGGCCGAGGAGGGCAAGAGCTGAGATCGAGGCATAGTCGGAAGAGCGACTCCGTCAGTGAAGAAGAGGATCTGGACTGTGTCCAAGGTCTTTTGAGCCTGAGCCAGGGTAATTGGAGATAGAAACTCGGCTTGTCATGACTGGCGTATCTGTTGGCGTTTCTGTTACACCATGCTTGCCGTAGATGCTTGTTCCTCTCGCATGTTTGATAGAAAGAGGTTGTTTTGACTGGGGCTCCCATGTACTGCTTGCTGCACACTGAGATGATTGTCCCTTGTGCACTTGGTAGAGCCGGTCTTGCGCCGGCCATGTTCCGAGTTTAGCCATGCGGGCTAGATGCTGCAACGAAGTTTTGCTGTTCAAGTCTTGTCCATCTGCTACTATCATTCTTCTCTAGCTTTGCAAGTCGTGCATGCATTCGTCACAAAGTGCTACCGTAATCCACGCAGCAAACAAGTGTGGTGGGCAGGATCAAAATTTCCCTTGGCTCGGAAATCCCGGAGATTTTCACCCGACCTCATGTCCACTCCCTCTTATCTCGTCTCATCATTTCTCATCTCATCCATGCTTTATTCTTTCAGTCATGACTAGAGTAGAGGGGAGAACGTTGAGAACTCTTGATGGCTGTCAAATGGAAACTTCAAGACTTTGTTTGCTCCGCACACGGATGAACTTTCTTCAAGAAAGAACAGGAGAATGGAGCTGTATAAGAGATTGTGTCCCAACATCTGGCGGATTGCTTTTACCAACCTTTCTTGTCTAGATCTTACCGTGTCCATGGAGCTCTCTCTGTGCCATGTTTGACCTTTTATACTTTCCGTGGATGGATGGATTGGCGATTCGTGGACGCTGATGTGCTCGCATCTCCCACCTCTGACAGTCTGCACCAGTTGGGAACTCTCGTCTCGTGGTATCAAAGCGGCCAATTTCATCCTGGATCTGGCCTTACTATGCCTTTCGATTCTATATCTGCAGATTAGGCACCTGATATATAGGTTTTGAAGAGGGTACACGACCATTGCGAGATCTCCTCGTACCTCCATGTCTACACGTCTCACGCTTCTCGTCTCTCACCGTCCAAGTACTCTTTCCTGGCTTTGTTACCTTTCGCGCATGGCTAGCGCTCTCGTGGTCGGTACTTTGGTGAATGCATGGATCACGAGGGTCCCGGTGAATGCATAGTTCAAGGAGGGTCGTGATTCATGGCTGGTTCTTCTGTCATTCACGACGCGTTGGCTCTGATAGTACGTATAAATTGGACGGGGTTTTGACCTCTTTGCCTCTTCCTTCTACCACCAACCTTGAATCAAGAGAACGAATTCGAATCTTCCAAATACAAAGCATCAGCGCAATACTCTCTCGATATTCCGCCTCCTTCATCGTCGTCCAACCAACATCTACCATTTCAAACTTCACGAACCCTCCCAGCTTTTGCAAGGTAACACACTTGATATTCTCTCTCTATGACTATAAGCTAAATGCCTTGGTACAAGCATATGAACATGGGTGTCAACGTTGCTCCACGATCGGCGGTTGCAGAAGTCACTCGTCGCGGCACCTACATCGCTCGTGATTCCAAGAGTGATCTCTCGAATGCATGTGCACACTGCCACAGAGTTGGCCACACAAAAGCCACATGTTTCCAGCTCCACCCAGAGCTAAAGAACGCTAGCCGCAGAGGTAAGGCTGGCTCAGATAATCGTCGCCGTGGCCCCAGGGGTACGGTCTCACCTCCCGAGCCTGCGCGCCATCTCCTGACCGAGATGCTTGCCATCGACGGCGAGATGGTGGCTGGTGAAGGTCGCCAGCTCATCGGCTACCTCGCTATCGTCAACTACGTCGGCGAGGTCGTTTGGGCTCCACACATCTACGAAAAGGGCGCAGTCTTGCGCGGCACCAACTACCTCTGGTCGGGAATTCGTTGGGCAGACATCAAGCCAGAGAACGGCGCAATCGAATTCGATGACTTCATGGTCATCTTCAAGGAGTTGGTCAGAGGCCGTGAGTTGGTAGCCCACGATGGCAACTGTGACTACCGCGCTCTCAAGAGTACAAGTCCTATCACAGACTTTCGGCTGAAGGCGACTCACGACACCCAACATCTATATGGGAGAAGGAAGCTGAGCAGCCTCGCCTACACCTATCTGGGCGAGAGCATCCAGCGGGGCGCTCACTGCCCGATTGAGGATGCGAGGACCACGATGAAGCTGTTCCGTCACCACAAGGAGGGTGGTGGAAAGAGACATGTCCCTGACTACAACCCCTATGACGAAGACTATTGAACGCCGTAGTCCTTTTCCCTGAGGAAATGTTCGAGAGTTCCCCCTGGCATTGAAGCGGAGGTTATAGACCAGTGGACATTTGTAAGGAGCGGAATGGTATCCTTGGCAAATGGTATTCTTGGCAGGCAGCCATGATTCCACCCTATAGAGGTAGGCATAACCGAGGTCCTAGATGAACCCCACCTGCGCCTTATAAGCGTGTCTCTTGCTAGAAAGCGAGGAGGTAAGAGTTATTCTCATGACCTTAGGGAAGGCATCCTTACGCTACTATTAGCCATATACGTATATACTCTCTGGTATCACTACGTGTATAACCATCCTCACAACATTCGTGTAGCAGCAAGCCCACAACAGTCCCACGTCTACGATAATTCTCACAGGCAGTTTCGAGACGTTTTCTGCGGCTTGATTTGTGGAGAACTTGAGAGAGCGCTCAAAGAACTTTCCTCAGTTTACGTATGTAAAGACTAGACACAGAACGATTTAGCAAATCCACTTTACCACCAACCTCTAACCTCTAATACACGAACATCGTCTGTTTCTTGCATGTGCCAAGTCCAAGATACTCGTCGATCTCTCGCAAAAGGTGTCAAGTGAAATAACATTATACTACGTGACATGGTAAATCTGCAACTCCCTAATGAACATGCTACTGTAGCATTGCAGCAGTACCTCAACTTTAGCCTAGTGTCTTAGTCATTATATCTTCCCTCCATACTATCATCTCCGTGGCTTACATTGCTGCCAAATTTCATGCTGTCTAATGAATGCGCAAGCGGGAATTGTTCCTTGGTATCCATCGTTTCATGGCTTCTCAGGCACTTCTACTTCTGCAACGTTCTCGTGATGAACTAGGAGCTTGGGTTTTGGTTGTGGCATGTGATGCAAGCAGTTCTACTCTACTCGACCACATTCACTCTAGCATCCATGCTACACATGTCGTAGACTGCTCACATGAGGACTGTCTCTACATACATCTGCATAACGTGGGATTCAAGCGGCCCGATCGATCACCATGGTAGCCTGGTGAATGGTGGTTCGAAAGCACGTTGGATATTTGGGATATTCACTTCTAAATGAGGTGAATACATGTGGGTCTAGAGTGTTGGAGGAGGCTGGGACCTGAATCACTTCTGACATTGTGAGATTTGGGACGTACAAAAGTAGCTGTTGCTTTGGCGTTCTTGACTCCCTTTTTCTCATCACATCATCCTCCATTCTGATTGGGAATCTATTTGCGGACGAAGACGATAATAGAAGGGATACAAGCACTGCCTCTTACCCATATCGTTACTCAACAAGCTACACATACCATCCCAGCCTGTAATGTTATCCTTCTTCTGATCTTCATTTGTACTACAGCTAACAGGTTCATAGCCTACAAGATGGTCATCAACATTGCCACCGCCGAGGAAGTTGCTCACCTCCCTCGCCGCGGACAGGCCATCCCAACCACGAGCAACCGAGCTAACGTCTTCGCCCACATCTGCTCAGCCTGTAACATCGTTGGTCACTCCGAATCCAGATGTCCCGTCCTCCACGCCGAGCGCAAAGAAGCCGAGCGCAAAGCCGGCAAGCCCAAGGCCCCCAGAAAGAACCGCGCTCTCCTTCTTTCCCCTCGCGATCCCATTCCTCCACCCGAGCCCAAGTGGGAACTTGCCACGGAGAAACTGATCATCGACACCGAAGTCTGCTTCACCTCCGACCCTTCTCGCCACCCTCTCGGTCGCATGTGCGTCCGCAACTACAACGACGAAATCGTCTGGGACGTCTTCGTCTACGAGGCCGGCGTCCACCTCGCCGGCACTAACATCCACAAAACCGGCATCAAGTTCCAAGATCTGCGCCCCGAGAACGGCGCCTGGGAATTCAAAGCCTTCATGTCGACCTTCAAGAAGCTGGTCCAGGGCCGCATTCTCATCGTCCACGATGGCATCAACGAGTGCAAGGCGCTCAAGGTCAACATGCCCATTGCGGAGTTGGCGCTCAAGGGCTGGAGAGACACGGCCAAGTTCTTCAGAAACACCACCTTGTGGAACTTGGGTACTCGGCAGTTGAAGATGGATTTGAGCAAGACGACTGCGAGGGTTCATGCGAACACCTCTATTACTTTGAAGGTGTACCGTCTTCAGCAGGAAGTGATCGATCTGGCTCAGAAGGGCAAGGATGTTCCGGCTGCTAAGACTGCTTTCTGAGGTCTTGGAGTGGGGTTGGGAGTTTTTTGCCCAACATAATTCAGTCCTAGGAGATTTTCTTGCTCTTCAGCTGGGAGGAGTGTTAACATGCCCTTGGCCCGAAGGAGGAGAGGACCCCCATCCCGTTTCTTCTATCTCCTGAGCGATTTTTTCATATCGCGCTCCCTGGCATCGAAGTTGATTGCAGAGTCTCAAGATACAGCGAAGGGCTTGCGTTGATGGGAAAAGATCAATTTGATGCCTTGCTTAGTGCTTTTATGAGATTTGCCTTGGCAGTATCTGACTTACATTAATCACTTTCTTCCAATCCACGTAGACATTCTTCTTGACTGCTGCGTATTGCAACAGTATTATGCGGTGGTCTTCTGCCTGACTTAATGGCCGCCTTAGCTCAGTCCAGAGCAAATTTCGAGCCAGACAATGCACTACATGCGTTTCAAGACGCTGTCCACCTGATATAGACTGCGCGTATGTACAGGACGGTCTATCGATCTCTGTGACCTTAGACAATGTCCCTGCGAAGTAAATACGAGAGTCAACTCGATCTGTCAAAGATAGCTTGTACGAGAAAGTCGAGGTCGGCTATACATTACCTTACAAGTCTAGCCGGCTGTTCCTCCACCATGATTCCCCACAGCACCAAACTAAAACCGTACAGTGCAGCCACAACCCCCAATTCTTACGTCATATTCTATGATTTCTTGGACTCGACCGCGTAAGGTAGCATTATCCACAAGTCGCACAAGTGGACCACGACAAACATCCCTGTCGCCAGACTCGCCTAGAGCTGATCTGCCGATGCACTATTGCGTACCTGTGGCTCGGTACAAGATCCTGAACGGTAGGCTTCTTTTCCTTCGTCATATTCTCCGTGTAATCGTCGTGTCGCTGTGTCTTTTGTCCCGTGTTCCCTGTTTTCTTGTTGTTGATTACCTACTCTCTACTACGTACCTTACTCTCGTGCTCACTGAGCTGTGAAATATCTCATTATATACTCAATTTGGAAACAAAAGCAGACATAACAGCTTGTAAATACGCTACTGCAGCTATCGTCAATTCAGGTCATCATCGTGATACATACACCGTGGAACCAATCGCGTCAGCAGAAATACACCTCTGTGATACAGCTTCGAGCTTCGTATCCATAGCTCTTATAACACTCATCTATCTCGAGTAGACGACAGCTTTGAGCTCCTCTATTCACACCAGAACCAGCTTAAGGATGTCTACAGATGACGACCTCCAGCCCATCCCGGCCAGACGCGGCACAGCAACTTTCGTGCCAAAGGGCAGCACGATCAAGATCGTAAACACCTCCGGTACACAAGTCATTGATACCTGGGCCTTCGCACTGCCCGACCCACCAAAGACTCTCAAAGAAAGTGGCGGCAGCAAGAGCGATGTTGAGCAGGAAGAAAAGGAGAAAGAAGAGGAGGCCGAGGCTGCCTCGAAAAAGACCGACAAGCAAAAACAGCCTCCAAAGCAAGACAAGAAGGAGCCAGATGCGCCGAATGCGAAAAAGGGGCGAAAAGGCAAAGACATGGGACTGCCTTCGCAAGAAGAAGCCGAAGCCGCTACTTCGAAGGGGGTATCTGAGTCTGAGCAGCAAGCTGAACAACAGCAGCAAAAGTCTGGAAAGGGATGGACATCCTACCTGCCCTCTCTCCGTGGCGGGGCCAAGAAGGAAGAACCTACTGATGCGGAAAAGCAAGAGAGCGATGCTGTTGCGAACAAAGCTCAAGAAAAGGCAAACTCTCGCACCTGGGGCAGCTACCTGTCCCCGGGCGAGGGATTCACATCATACCTGCCAGGCAAAGAGTCCATCTCTGCCTTCGCCGCCACACATAGCCGCGACACCAGCAAGTCGTACGCGGAACAGCTCGCCGACTTCAGCAAAACACCTGTCGGCGCTGCGTCGTTCTCCGCCATCACTGGTAGCGGTGCCGCTGGCTCCTTGTACGCCGGCTACAGCGCTTGGAACAAAGGACGCAACGAGAATCCCGCAATGGAATACCTTTCGCTCGCACATACCAGGGCGAAGACACTGCACCTAACTCCACGCGTCAACGATATCTTTGTGTCCAACCTACGAGAGCCGATGCTCACGCTTGTCGAGGACACCTGCAAAGGCAAACACGACACGCTCATGGCAGCTTGTGATCCTAAAAGATACGCTGAACTTGGCGTCGAGGACTCAGAAGAGCACGGCTCCTGCGCCGAGAACCTGGTGCTCGCCCTCAAAGAGATCAACGAGCGAGCAGGACTTAAAGGGCCCAAGGGTATCGGCGCAGACGTAACGATAAACTCCGTACCTCTACCACTAAACCTTTTCATGAATGTTCCCTGGAGCGGCGACCGCGGCGACCTCAAATTCTCCCCTCCAGACTGCAAACCAGGCGACTACGTGCGTCTGCGAGCCGAACGCGACGTCGTCGTCATCATGAGCGCCTGTCCCCAAGACAAGACCGAGATAAACGGCAAAGACAAGCAGATCAACGACGGGCACTTCTCCATCGAAACGCCCGATGACGACGACAGTGAGGTCGACGCGAAGAAAGCCCTAGAGAAGACCATGCCCCCCAAGAAGCAGAAACCTAAGAACCCTGCCCCTAAAAAACTGGGCCAGACAAGCAGGAAACCTTCTTCTACCGTCCAGCCAGACAATGTTTCACCACCCAGTGCGAGCAGCGAGAAAGGCGGCGACGATGAAAAACCTGCCAACGCGGCGCCGAAGAAGCCAAACGGTGCACCTACAACCAGCACTCCGCTGCGCCAGACCAAACCTGGTGTAGCCGCCGCCAGTCGTCCGCGGGGCAAACCCAAGAAATTGGTCGATCCTACTACTGGCGAGAGAAAGAAGCCTAAGAAGTTGGAGAAGAGGGGCAGTGCGGCTCCTTCTGCGGGTAGTAATGGTGTTGCTGAGAAGCAGGCGGCGGCCGGCGGGGCTAATGAGAGCTGAAAAGAAAGCGCCCCAGACTCGGAGGCTGTGGGACAAGATGACGACGGTGGTGATGACAGGGTCGATAATGCGGAGAAGGATAGTGGCGAGGCAATTGGACGGGACGTCAAGGATGATGAGAAGAAGGGTGTGGTGGAAGAAGAGGAGGAACAAGAAGAAGACAGATCTCTAACAGGCACTCCGGTTGCTAAAGATACGTGTAGTGACGGGGATGTTTACAGGTTAGAGAAGCGCTTGGAGGGGGATCCGGGTGGTCATGGAGGGGCAGCTGATGCAAGCAGTGATGAACAAGAGGAGGAAGAACAAAGTGAACAGGAAGAGGTCGAAAATGATACACACGAGGAACAAGCTGATATACGCAATGAGATGGAGAAAGATGATGCGGAGTCAGAAAATGGTACAGATAATGGGAAAAAGGAGGACAATGTATCCGACATCAACCTGGACCCTACACCTTCAACTATGCCACCCACAACAACAATTCAGGACGGCAAAAACGACGAGATCGGCGACGAAGCTGAGACCAGACCCATTCGCAAAATCGATGAAGAAGACATTGGAGTAGCACCATCAAGAACAGACGATTGGCTCAAGTTCATCATCGCCGGCCCAGTGGGTCTACTACTCAAAGGTCTAGAGAAGAACGGGGCGACTATTGCATAATCTCCTTCTCTCTCCCTTATAGTATGTGGTTAATTTGGGAAAAGAAGATTTAGGCAGCGGAGATCTTGGTTTCAATATCTAATATATCTCTATCTATATATATATCTATGTTTAATGCTGGTATCAATTCCTTTATTGATTGTTGGAAAACACGCTGTCTACAAAATAACCTCGAAATGCTTGGACTTGTATCCGATGCTGTACCATCTGGCCAACACTCACTCCACACGCTTTTTCTCCTACGCCGATCTTGTGGTGTCGTACACGCACTAGGATAAGCACAAGTAGCGTACCAACAATCTACACTTGAATATTTCATTCCAGGTAAAAAGAGATAGACAGCTGGCCGAACCATACCCATCTCTTCGTGTCTCTTCGCAAAAGAAGAAAAGGAAGATAAATATTCCTCCTTAATGCCATCGATAGTCTTAGCAAAACACTGCCACACAACGATAGTCCACCCTTGTGCTAAGGCACATCGTCTCATCACTCTAGCACTTTCATTCTAGCATGGTCACCCAAGGATTGCTGGATTGACGGTCATGGTACAAGGGAAAAGTTAAGAGATATGCAGATAGACAGGGTCGCCCTCTCGTCAGAAGTCTTGATCTGCAATATTTCAAACCACGGCTCAAGCAGCCAACCACATCAACGGCACGGTGATTGGGCGCAAGGCAAGTATTCATGAGCTAGGAAAACCTTTCACTGTTGTGGTAAGAAAAAGAGTAGTACGTACTTGATTGGAACGAGAAAAACAAGGCTAAGCTACACATACGCAACCGCGAGAAGAAGAGCAGGTCGCAGAACAGAAAGAACGAAGCCACGACGAAAAACCACACGCTATGCTTTACTCTTTGCAGCAGCCCCCCGATAATGCTAATGCCCCGATGCAGAGTCATCATCATTCAACATAATCATAGGGAGGAAGAGAAACTGTCCTGCCCGCATACCCACATCCACCATGTCCCATATTCAGCGTAACAATCAACCCTTGGCGTTCCAGCGATCATTGTACGCGTTGACAGCAATAGCCACCTGCTTGTACAGCCAATTTCTGCTCTGCTCATCTGCGACAGGGATGAACGGACCGTTGTTGCCACCCTTGCACACAATGCTCATGCCAGTGCGCTCCTTGCTGATGGTCTGGATATCCTTGAGCAAGACTTCCCACTCAGTGGTCAACTTCTTGGTCTGGACGAGCATGATGGCGTTGTAGGTGAGCATGACAAGTCGGGGAGTGCCTGCCTGTGTGTCGGCTCTGCCACTGCCTCGGCTGGCCTGCTGCGACGCGCCGCTGCTGGCTCCGGATTGCAATTCCAAGTGCGCAATGTACTCTTCGTTGAAGTATTTGCCATTGTCGAGCGTCTTTAACCAGAACTGTCCCAGTGACTCGCGCTGGCTGTAGGGGCGCACAATACCATCGCGACCAATGTAGCGGGTTAGACGCACCCGATCAAGACCTTCTTGGTCGAAGACGGTCGTCGTGTTGCGCACACCTTCTGCCATGTTTGATGCAAGATCAAATGCGCCAATCGCAGGCTTAGTAGCCAGTCCGAGAAGACCCTTGCCAACACCCTTGGCAAAACCACCAATGCCCTCCTTCTCAGCACCTTCAAGAGGGTGGCGCGCAAGTCCACCGATACCACTTGCAAGACTGTTGGCAAAGGCATTTCCACCCGAAGTTATGCCGTACAAGGCGTGCTTGGGCTTGTTGCGAGAACGAGACATGCGGCGCTGATCCTGGAACTCTTTGTCCATAGAAGCAGCGGCAAGACCCTTGCTGATACTGCCCGTGAACTTGGCCATACTGTCGGAGAAACCAAAGACACTCTTCTTAACGAAGCTACTAGCTCCCTTCGCAATGCCGAGTCCAAGATCCTGAGGTCTATCTGTCATGACAAGGCCGTTATAAGGCTCATAGAAGATGTCTGCAACACCTGAACTGATGTTGTTGAAGAGACCGACAGGGTTGCCAAGGAAATCTGCCGATCCGAGGACAATATGAACCTGTCGAAGGGACTCTTGAACGTAGTGATTCTGAATGCTGGCGATGAGAGTAGCTACAGAGACACGTGCATTCTCCAGCAACAGAGCATTGTAACGAATTGGAGCATCATTCACATTGCCAATTGACATTGTCAAGACGTTAACTGCGAACATGAATGGGTTTGATGACGAACTTCCAGTATCCTCAGCGTTGATGCGTTCGGTGCGGACAAATGACAGGTCAAATTGCATAGGCTGAAGGTGGAGCAATTCAAAGTAGATGTCCTGACCTGATTGCTCCTGCTTCGGCTCTGGGATATCCAAAGCCTCTTCAGCTAACGTGCCTTCTTTCTCTTCGGCTTGCAGGCCCGGGATCTTGGTAAAGTCCAGCATAGCGAAGATGAAGTCCTCGTCAATCTCGATTGTCATCTGCTGCATCAAGAATGTAAAGTACTTGATGTACATCACACCATAAGAATCATCCTTGACGCGTGTAATGGCCGTTTTGAAGATTGGATGAGCTTCCATTTCCTTTCCAGTCTTGGGAACGACACTAGGGTAGAATAGAAGGGGGAAGATGCCTCCGTACAATTGGTTGTCGATCTGAATCCATTTCACGGTCAAAGAAACAGTTTGGTAGAGAGGAGAGTCCTTGTATGAAAGATCAATGTCCCGGAAGGTTACGTAGATGAGCTCACGGAGTTGTTGGTTGATCAGCGAGATGCCGACACCAGAGAACCTGATTGTGGCGCTCAAAGTAACATGGTCATCAAGATCCTTGACCTCAAATCCAGTTGCTGTGGAAGCAGTTGCAGAGCCAGCCTTTTGCTGGTACAAACTCTTCGAAGGCTTGTAGTTGGACATGACAAGAGTCTGAGTAGGACCATCAGCAACGACATTGAGGTCAATAACCTTTTGTCTCTGCTGTTGTCCAGCTGGTGGCAATTTCATAGGAATTAGATTGCCAATCTCGGCCAGCTTGACATAACGCTCTTTGCCCCTAGCTGAGATGACGAGGTTCTTGTTCTTTGTTGCGGGATAATCCCAAGCATAGGGCATGATACTCCTTGGAGGCAAGCGGTAACGAATTGGTTTCCATCCAGAACTCCTATCTTCCTCGTCTTCGTCCACATTCGGATTCGCTTGCCAGAAGACATATTCAACATCACTCTCGTTGCGCATCGAAAAGGGCCAGTGCTTGGTCTCCTGAGTGATGTGCAAGAATATGGTGGCGTTCTCCATCAAAATTTCGATTCTGATGAGCTTCTGACGCTCGCCAGCTTTGGAAAGCTTGACATGAGTGCTGCCAACATTGGCAATGTTGAACGGCGACGACCAGTTGTTGTTCACACCTGGCCAGCAGAGACAAAGTTGCTGTCCGGTGTTCTGTTTCATGAAGCGGAGCGGGTGCAACTCGCCTGTTTTCAGCGTAGTCATATCCGATGATCCGGGCTCGCGGATGTTGATGTCTTCGCCAAGCTTGTTGTTGACGACAAAGCGAGGAGCGATTGTCACGACCTTGGTCAACTTGTATTTGCCCTCGCCTTCCGCAACTGTAAGACCACATTGCATCTCCGCGCGGCCTGACTCGGCAGGTAAAGTAATCGAAGTTGTCGACCCAATAGCGTCGAAACTGACAGGCTTGCTCCATGCCGACTCTCCAATCTTGAGCATGGCACGATTTTTCTTATCGTCTGTAGGGAAAGAGAACATGAATGGTATAGGCTTGCGAGGCTCATCAGTGCTTGTGTTGACAAAAGTAGCTTGCTGACCAGCAGCAGCTTTTGTAGCGCCCAAGAAAGCCTTGCTGCGAACGTCCAACTCCAAGCCAGTGCGATTAAGAATGACATAGGGGCTGTATACTGTAAGTTTGAAAGCACCACCGCTATTAGGGATGCGGTAGTAATGAAGCTTGAGCCTCAGAGCAAGGTTGTTGTCATCCTTGACGACAAGTGTGTCCTCCCGCCTAAAGTCATCACCTCCAGAGGAATTGATGATGCCAAAGTCGCTCTGTTTGAAAGGTGTGTCTTGCATGTCAACACTAAGAAGCAGCAGATGCGACAGTTCAACCACATGCACAGGACTGACACCTCCTTTTCGGAGGAAATTGGTCCAGTCCTTCTTGGTGTTCTTGTCGTAGATACGATACTTGAAGTCGAAGGGAAGTAAGTTTTGAATCTCAACAGGAGCTGAGAGACGAATGCGCATGTATGGGTAGACTGCGGTCAAAGGATCTGTCTTATCGAAGACGGACTGCATCTGGAAGTAGAACGGAGGGCCTTGATCACTCTCCTCTCCTTGGCATGTGATGGTCCGGACAGGTCGTTTCAAAAGATCTTTCCAGAACAGCCGCTCATTCGACCACGTGTAGCCAAAGCCCTCGCCCGGCTTGACAACCAAGGAGTGCATAAAGGCGGCACCTACAGGAGCTGGTCGAGCTTCACCGGGTGCAATCTTTTCAATCTTGAGCAGTGTCCCCTCCTCTGGACTGAACACTCCAACCTCAATTGGTATTTGAGTATGATTCTCAACTTGTAGAGGCGAGCGGAAGGTGATGTATTTGACATTGTCAGTACCCAGCTTTACCTCGACGAGAAGTCGGTGCTGAATCTTGTCTTGTCGCGGCTTGAGATTGTATAGTGCCTCGCCCTCGCGCTGGACAGGAATCTTATCAATGCTGTCAAACCCGCTGCCCTCAAGCTTGAGTCCAACAACACCTGTGGCTCCTTCGGGGGAGAGAGTCTCTCTGGTGGTGGTCGGGTCTTCGAAGCGCCATGCTATCTCTTCACCGTCAGACATCTTGGCTGCCGCGCCCTCCTCGTTATCCTCGGTTTGAGCCCAGACATTGATCTCGAATCCAGTGTAGTTGCGGATGCGATAAGGAGCATCAGCACCACGTGGCTTTGACAGGATATCTTCCTCAGTGTTCAGGTATGAGAACGACTTTGCAGCCAAGGCGATGGTCGCAGATGTAATGGTCAGCTCCAGGGCCTTTCTCGAGTAGAGTTCGACGGCCAGCTTGTCTGGATGCAAGGTCTTGGCCATGTGAAAGCCAAGAGACCAAGGCTCGATGAGCGGCTCCCACGCCGACTTCGAGAAGTTGTACACGTTTATAAAGGTATCTACGGCGGTGTCTGCAGTCATAGCGCCACTCCAGTCATGCACTTCGACTGAAAAGTTCTTAACACTCCAATCGAACATGGGTAATTCATGCAAGTCCCCAATGAGAACAACTCGAATACCCTCCATGTGAATTTTCATCTCTTCTCTCTTGAGGACTGCTGAGCCTTGAGGCCCAAGTGCAGTAGCGTTGCCAGGCTTTACAGACTTCTTGGTGGCAATTGTCTTCGCTTGGGGCTTGGAAGATGCGGGCTTAGCAGATTTTGCTTTGGTTGAGGAGGCTTTAACTTGATCAATCTTTGAGGGTCCTTCCTTGGCCATCTCCTTGTCGTTTGTGGCACCAGACAAGGCAGATGCCCGATTGACGATCTGCTGAACAAGCAGAATATCACGGAGTGCCAGGCGGAGAACAAGCGGCTCAATGTCTACGCTGATACTCATTAGGGAAGCATCCTTGTTTTGAGTTCGCATATCAATGGACGTCTGTATACTGAAATCGTCCAGGATTCTGAGCTGAGTCTGCTCAAATTTGTCCATGCGACACAGGAACATGCCAAGTTTGTCGACTTGCAGCGTCATGACATGCTGCTGGGACACCAGCACTTGCTTGGTGCTGAGAACGATCGCCTCCGAGCTCGTAATAGATGGGTTGGCGATGAGAATGAATTGAGCATCCACTACGTTGACACGGTAAGAAATGCTCATTGGGCTTGGTGCATCCTCATCCATATCCTTGGCAGTATCTGCTGTGTCGGGAGCGTCCGTTGAGATACTGGCAACTTCACTTCCTTCTCCCATAACAGATTCTTCCTCTTCATCCCCAATCTGGAGCGGCTCATCCACCGTGAGTCCTGCATTGATAAATGCCTGGATTGCAAACAGGTAATCGAGGGAGAGGATGATTCTTGGGCTGTCAATGGTTAGAAGGGCGATGAGATTCTTCTCCTTGCCACCTGAAATAGACACGCTAGCCATGAATTGCTGCTTGACATCTGTGTTGATCAAAGACATGATCTTGCGGAATTTGTTCTTGTCCCGAACCCTGGTATCGGAGATGGTAAAGGACTGTATCAAAAGCTCAGACTCCATGGCGCCGTCGCTGACCATCCTTAGCTTAACGTTGGTCTCGTTCAAGGAGAACGTGGTCAGACTTGCGGCAGCAACGTCACCAACTGGCTTGTCAGGTCTGCCAGAAATGAGCTCCAAGCCAATCGCACCAACCTTAAAGACGAGATCTAGCTTAGTCCAAGTCTCTTCGGTAGAACCAATCTCAGGCCCAAGATTTGTTGGAGATTCAGGTTGCTCAGCATCTTCCTCTTTGTCATCAGCTGCTCCATCGTTCAAAGTCCTTGCCTTCTTGATGGTGGTGCTTGGCAATTCTTCTTCGACCTCATCGTTAACGTTGTCATCGGGATCGGTGGCAAAGGCCGCTGGTATGGAACGAGAAAGCTCGAGGATGAACTTGAGCTGGGCCTCAGTGATACGCAGATTGATGTTCGACATGGAACCTTCGATTTCGGTATCTGGTCGCTTCACACCAGACTTGTGTTCAGCGCTTGTGATTTTGAAATCAAGATCGACCTTGTCAATCAGCTCCAGCTCTTCCTTCTTGTCGTTGGCGTAGTTAAACAATGATGTCAATCTTATGTTGTTGACTCCAGCGGATAGCTTATTGGCTGTTTGTGCATGCTCGGAATCATCAAGGGGCACAAACTCGTTCTTAGCGTAGAGCTCGCCAAGGTAAGCAGTCACAACATCGCGCTCAGGCGAATCAGTGATTACCAAGCGCGGGAAAGCTATAATCGGCGTGTCAATTTTGATGTCAAAATGCATCTTGCTTGCTCGTTGCTGTATGTCTTCGGCGTTCTGAGCAGCGGCCTGCCTTGCAGCATTGAAGATTGCTTGCATCTTGCCGAACTTGATACCGAACTCCATTATCTTGCGGAATGGCTCAGTGACAAAGTTGACCTTGATGGAACCTGACCTGAGGAACACCGAAGAGTCATAGCCAGGGTAGGCATCTGAATCGGCGTCAAAGGTCTCGTAGCGGAAATCGGCTAGCTCTTGTCCCTGGATGGACACTAGCTGTCGCAGCGAAGATTTCTCGGAAACACCCTGGTTGATGTCGTCAATCAAGGAGAGGTTTCCAAGTTTGGCACCAACCCTCATAGACTTGCCCATCAAGAAAACACCGACCTCGGCCGAGTGCAGACTCAAAGTGGCCAGACGAATGCCATCATTGTTCAAAATGATCGCGATGCGCTTCAGTTGTGCCTTGACGCGAATCTTGTCGCCATCTTGAGCGGGAGCTTGCTCCTCAGTCTCCTCATCAGACTCGTCCTGTGCTGGCTGAGTCGGGGACGTATCTTGATTGGTAAAGGTGATCATGACAAAGTCGAGCAACGTCAACAATGTCTTTCGCGTGACCAGGAGATCAATGGTCGACATGGTTGCATCAATGTTGGTGGCTATGCCCTCGTATTTGGTCATGAACTCAGGAGAATCTTTGTTCACCTTGACGAAACTCAACGAGAACAAATCTTCTTTGGTGTTTGTGAACACACCCTCGGAGGAGATCAGGTTCTTGAATTCGGGAGTGGGGTTCTCCTCCACATGATCCTCCACGGCCAAGGTGCGCAGACGAACATTGGCCACCATATCAAATTGCCTCTGATAGAATTCTAGGTCGAAATGCTCCGCAATGAGGTCGACAAGAAGCTGGTCTGGTTTCTTGCCTTCGGGGTCTGACTTGTAGAGTGAACCCTGTAGCTTGTCCACCGTAAATTTGAATTCAAAATTACGTTGGTGGATGTTGGCTTGCTGGTCCTTGTCAACCTTAGGTGCATCCTTGAATTTCTCCTCATGTTCGCCGTCCTCTTCTTCTTCTTCCATGACAAGCTCATGCTTTTGCGCAGAAAACTGGAACGATTTCGACCTCGGTCGTCCGGCACTCTCTGCTTCAGCTGTACTCTTCGACCTAGGCTTCTTCGATAGTGCCTTGGCATCAACGGGTGAAGCCTCGTCAGAGTCGAACTTGGGAATGGCCACCTCTAGCAGCTTCATGAGTCGCTTGTACTTTGAGTCAGACACGGAGGCGTGTAACACAGGGAGATGGCCGTTGATGCGGAACTTGGTCAGATCGGTTGCTTTTGGTATGATGCACGTCTCAACTGTGAAGTCCATGTTGATGCGATCGATGATGTGCAACGACCTACTGTCATCCTTTGCATCAAGCTGCTTCTTGGTATCCTCGATGGAGGATCCCATAAGCACCTGTGTCGAATGCAGCTTGACCTGGAATTTGTCGTACATCAACTGCTCCAAGCGTTTGTAGTCTTCGTCCGTGTATTGTTGTTTCTGCTTCGACTGAATCTCGTCCAAGGTCGCCTTGTCGATCAAGTCGCTGCGCACACTAATGTGTCCTGCATCTAAAATCATGCAGATGGATGCGGACTCTGTTACAGAGTCTGGGACAATGATGAGAGGAGCTTGCAGGTCCAGCTTGACATCGATGGTCTTGTGCTCCTGGAGGGCATATTCGAGACCAGCTCGAGTCTGTTGGCGAATGCCTTCCACCGTTGCCCCGGCAGTCTCCATGAGAGCACCAATCGACTCCATGTGGCGCTCCGGCGGCTTGAAGAACTTGGCCACCTCGGACACAAATTTAGGATTGTGTACAAACTCCATGCCCTTGAGCTTCATCGTCAGAGCACTGTCGGCATGCCCGTCCAAAGGATTCTTCTCGAAGGTCAATGCGAAGAATGGATCTGGAGCCTCTTCGTCGTCATCATCGTCATCATTGTTGAGTTGATCCTTATCGTCCTTTTCAGGCGACTCGTCATCCTCGACCTCATGGAACCTGTCCTCTTCAGGCAAGGAAGAGTCTTGTTTGATGTGCAGCATCTGCGTAAAGAGGTTGCCCTCAGTCGTGCCATCAACGAGTTTCATCGTCTCGAGACTGAGCTCGGCAAGCATGGAATCGGTGCGTTGGAGGAACTTTGTGTCGAAGCCCTGGAAGATGAGCTGAAGCATCTCGTTTGCTTTGCCATGAGGGTCGCGCTTGAGAGTGAAACTACCCTCGCGCAAGCTCATATCAACTTGAAGTTTGATGGCTTCCTTGGGCATATCAACGGCCTCGGTGATGGTCTTCTTCTCGTCAAAGTCGATGGCACTGTATAGTTCCTTGCGCTGTTCCTCGGTCATCTGCGTCTCGTCGTCGTGCTGTTGCTCTTGGCCCTTGCTGCCCCAGATCCATGAACCCCATCCCTGCTTCTGAGCAGGCTTGACGCCAACATTCTCCTTGCGGAGCTGAGTGCGTGCGAGTGACCTCCAGAAGCGGAGATCTTCATAGGTCAGCTTGCGCTCAAGGGCGTCCAAGTCCTTGAGCTCCTCGGGGGTGAGCTTCTCTTCCTTCTTCTTCTTCTTGAAGAGTGCAATGTACTTGAGTCGATCGTCTCTGCGCTCTTTGAAGTAGGCCCAAGTCCAGCGGCGGTTGCGGTCCTGGATTTTGTCCAAGACAGCCTTGGCTGCGAATTGGAGCCATGCGCGCGGATCCTCTTTGGGAGACTTGGGTGGTTGAAGCTTGCGGTATTCTTGGTGCCTGATGAAGTAGTGGAAAAGGTCGACCAGCATGAGGGCATCGCGGTACTGGTCGTCGTCGAGGACGAAGCCAAGTTCGTTGAACAACAAGCGGGCCTTTATCTTGGGACGATCGGTCTTTCCCGTCTTGTCCATTTCCAAGCCAGCACGGCCGGTGACGGGCTTCAAGATGTATTGGTGTCTTCCAAGCTCTTTATCATCCTTGTTCGCAATCATGTCGTGAAACTTCTTCAGCACCTCGTCGTGGTTGATTCCCTGCTCTTCTGCTGTCTGCGAGCCTTTTCCAGAGCCGAGCAAGGTGGTGTCGGTATCCCAGTAGATGGCGAGGGCGCCAAGAGTGGCCAATTTGTGAGTGGTGCCGGCGGCGCTCTGGATGAAGCCAGGCTTCCAGTTCTCGTCGGTGCTGACAGCGCTGAGTTCGGACAGGGTCAGACCGGCGGCAAATGGGTGGCCAGGGGCAGAGATGGAGTCCTCATATCGCACGTGGACGTTCTTGACGGAGATCTGAAGGTTGTCGACGATGGCGGTGACAAGGCTGGCGGTGAAGGTCTGATTCTTGGCCTGCTCTTCGGAGCTCATGCCCTCGGTGTTGCGCTCCTTGAGCAACTCGACGCTGTCCAGCTTCTCCATCTTGAGGGCATGTGCGCGCTTTTCCTCCTCTTCCGCATTGTACTCCTGGTCCTCTTTGGGGGCAGCGAGCACATAGACGTCCTCGATGTTGACGCGTACGGGCTTGCCTCGCAGGTTGGACCACGGGATGGAAAGGGTGAGCTGGCCGACGTGTCCCTCGATGACGTTCAGGGGGAGGTGTAGTTGGTCCAGCGCCTCCCTGCGGAGTTCGAGGTTCTTGAGCTTGACATCGCCAGACCAGATGCCGACGTTGAGCTGTTTGGGATCAAAGTTCCGGACGTACATGCCCAGGAACCTGTTCAGCAGGTTGGCGACGAGACCTTCCAACATGGTGGCGGTTGCTGGCCGTGACCCGGGCCGGGGTGTGAGAGACGACTGTCAGTGGGAGACTCGGGAGAAGATGGTGCGTGTAGGCGCGAGATAGTGTTGGTGCGTTATGTCGAGTTCATGAGGTCGTTTGTCGTGTGTATGTCGTGGAACGTGGGATTTGACGTCTTGGCTGTCCAGAAGAACCGAAGACTGGTTTCTTTTTACTTGGGCAAATGTGGAGTGCCACGCAACAAGACGGTATAGGACAAAGTCACAGAGTGTGAACGTGTACGTGTGGATTTTCCTGAAAGGTTGTTCTGAAACGCCGTGTCCTGTCCTGTTGCTCACTTCAGGTTGGTGCTGCCTGATCGCCCAGCAGTCCAGTCCCAGTCCAAGTCTCAGTCCAAGTCCAAGTCCCCACCTTCCTGTTTTTGGACCATAAACGAATGACATCACTAATCTGGTCCGTGCTCAAGCTTCCACCCCGATGTAGCAGTGACGAAAGCACAGCGCCATAGTGACCTGGAAGGAGGAAGGAACCCCACCAACCACCTTGGATTATCCGCAATACGCCAACATTGCAAATTAAGGTAGCTTAGCTTGCTGTTGACATTCTGCACCTGCTGAGCTCTTCGATCTCCTTCTCTCCCACTCCTCCCCATCGTACATCTGCCGTGCCAGTCAGTTGACTCTTGACTCTTCCACTCTCCACTCCACTCTCGTCTCCGGCGCGTAGCCCACCTCTATACCATATCCTACCGTGCCACCCCCAATCTCTAGACATGCTTCGAACTGCAGCTCCCAGGTCGGCTTTCCGCGCCTTGAAGAACCTACCTACTGCTGGAGCCCGTACTACTTTCAATGCTACGACTCAGTCCACCCAATTCTCCTCGAGGCTATGCACACTCTCCCGCCCACGACCGACTGCATTGGCCAAGCCATTGACCATGGCATTGGCACGCCATCAGTCCAAAGGACCCCCTTTTGACAAGATTGACACAAAAGCCGAGCAGGAATTGAGCCAGAAGCCGCTCGAGGCCAGCCCGGAGACTGTCTCGCTCAACTCTTCCACCCACCCAGTCTTCGGCGAGGTCGGTCTGAAAGAGGAACGTGAGAAGGACGCCGACATGATGGCCGGTGTCAAGGCTGATTTGGTATGTCGCTTGTCGTGCACCACCTTGACTACATCTTGCTGACCGCTTACTAGGAAACCATCAGAGAGACCTTCTCGCTCCAGGATGTGCCCCGACAAGCCTACGTGGTTGGCATGGCCGGAGTCTTGCCTTATCTTGCGACCTCTCTCTCCACTGTTGCCTGTGCCTTTGAGATAAACCATGCTCACACCCACGGCTCCGGCATCTTCCTCAGCGACCAGACCGCCGAGCTCCTTCTTCATGTCATTGAGCCTCTCCAGGTTGGATATGGCGCAGTCGTGAGTCACCGTTGTCTACCATAGCTGTACGTTCAACCTACTCACCACGTCCTTAGATCATCTCCTTCCTTGGCGCCATCCACTGGGGTCTCGAGTGGGCCGGATACGGTGGCACCCAAGGCTACCCGAGATATGCAATTGGCATTGTCGCCCCAGCCATCGCATGGCCGACCATTCTCATGCCCGTCGAGTACGCTCTAATCACTCAGTTCATCGCCTTCAACTTCCTCTACTACACTGACAGTCGGGCAACGAAGCGCGGCTGGGCTCCTTCCTGGTACGCCGTCTACCGTTTTGTCCTCACCTTCATCGTCGGCGCTTCCATTGTCATCTCCCTCGTCGGCCGTGGCCAGATTGCAGACCGCGTTGGCAAACTCCCCGGCCCAGCAGATAGAATCAAGGCGCTGAGGGAGTCGCAGACCATGGCAGCAGAGAAAGAGGAGGCAGAGAAGAGAGCCAAGAAGATTGCAGACGATGAAGCTGAGGATGAGGAGTAGAAGTCCCAACATCACCCTTACTCATCTGCCCACTCTACCCACTCTACCCGCACCTCCCACACTTCACACCCTATCTTGCCTAAATCCCACCCTGCGACAAGATTGCCTCGCTCTCATGATTCGGTCGCGAAGTAATCCTTTTTTTTTATCCGTTGGGTCGAGCGTCTGCATTGTATCCTATGTATAGTGGAATCCAAGGCTCATGACCAATATTAACCCCTGTCTTGCGCCTCACGGAAAATTATAGAATTGATATCAAGTCGGGAGGAAGTGCGCTGCAGTCACCATGCGGAGCGTGTCGGCGACTTCTTAGAGTAAATCTTCCGATGATCACATCTCGGAGCTGACGAGTTCAACTGTCTTTGTGGTCCCGGCTGTTGTTCGTGTGACTCCTCTGCACTTCGGGGCAGTGTGCTCCAGGATCGCGTCTCACGAGCCGGCTTTGTTTCCGAAGGAGGACGGCGCGGCAACGGCCAACTCGACGATCCCAGATCGACATGCTCCGGTCAGGGCCAACATTTTTTTGCCTTTGCTGATCACATGAATCCCGGGGTACGGTTGATAAGTTTTTGATCCCCTGACGTTTGCCGCGTGCGAGGGCTACTGAGCGGATATAGGCCCGTGGACGACGACTTTTAGGAGCAATCAATAATACTCGGAGATTGGAAATCACTGCAGCAATCGGCCAGACCATTGCATACAGTAGCACTCGGGAGAACAGGTTGCGAAAGAAACCGAGGCCGCTTTTCCCCATGGAGCGCCGCAACCATGACCACATTTGGCCGAGAAGGGGCCTGGGGGAGAGGCTCCCTATCTGGTAACGTATTTCTCGGAACCAGGATTGGCTTTGGCGGGGCTGTGGTGGGGGTCCTCAAGGCCCATTTCATCATACCTGATCACAATCATTGAAATCGAAAACTGTTCCTCGTGTCCTCGCTCTCTCACAACTTCTTTCTTCCCCATCACCCTCTCATACGATACCCCTGTTGCCCATCTATTTTTTCCGCTTTGTCCGCCTCGAATCAACCGTTGTTGTGTTTGGCAATAGTATTTTTGACACTTTCAGCCGCATAAATACTCGGGGTCGTGTGCTTCTGAACTTTTTGTTGCTACAGGCCAAAAGCATTACTACTCCACGAAACAGCACATCCTATACTCTACCACTGGCACTCCGCGCATTTCTACCACATACGAGCTATGGATGCTGCAACAGAAATGCCCATCTTGGGCGGCAAGGACGAGATTGACACAGACCTGACCAAGGCTGGCGCAGGCACAAAGAAGCCAAAGATTAGACAAGAGTCAATCAGCGCGCAAAGACCGCCGCTCAACAGATTCACCACCAGCCATGAAAACATTCTGCAAGAGTACTTCATCGGTGCCATTGATCAGGGTACCACAAGTACTCGCTTCATCATCTTTGACGGTACAGGGACGCCCGTGGCTATGCACCAGGTTGAGTTCAAGCAAATATATCCCGAGTCTGGGTAAGTTTCGCCATCCGATGGACATATGCGTAGTCGAGCAACCACTCATTTCCCCTCTTACAGCTGGCACGAGCATGATCCCCACGAGCTCATAGCGACTGTTCACGAGTGTGTAGAGGAAGCTACCAAGAAATTCGTCGACCAGGGCCACAAGGTCAAGGACATCAAGGCCATTGGCATTACCAACCAAAGAGAGACAACTCTTGTGTGGGATGCCGAGACAGGTGAACCCCTGCATAACGCCATTGCATGGCCAGACACCAGAGTGAAGAATCTAGTGCGTGAGTACAAGGCCAAGAAGGGCGACAAGAACCTGTCTCAGATCTGCGGTCTGCCTCTATCCACATACCCGTCAGCTATGAAGCTTGTCTGGCTGTTAGATCATGTTGACAAGGTCAAAGAAGCCTACGACGCTGGCCGTCTCTGCTTCGGTACCGTCGATACCTGGCTCGTCTACAACCTGAATGGAGGCAAAGAGAAGAATGTCTATGTCACCGATTCAACCAATGCCTCGCGTACTATGTTCATGAACCTTCACACCGTCAAGTACGACGACGAGCTCCTCGATTTCTTCGGGCTCGACCGTAACAAGCTTCGTCTACCGAAAATCGTGCCTTCCTCTTGTGCCGATTCATATGGAACCATGGCATCCGGCCCACTCAAAGGCTTGAAGATTGCCGGCTGTCTTGGTGACCAGTCTGCTGCTTTGGTGGGCCAGCAAGGCTTCACTCCCGGCTCGGCCAAGAACACGTACGGTACTGGATGTTTCTTGTTATACAATGTCGGCGAAAAGCCCACCATTTCCACACACGGTCTGCTCGCCACCATCGCCTACGACTTTGGACGACACCGGAAACCCGTCTATGCTCTCGAGGGATCCGTCGCTGTCGCTGGTTCGGGTGTGAAGTTCTTGATGAACAACCTGGGGTTTATTGCACATTCCGAAAAGGTGTCCGAGCTGGCAGCAACAGTTGACGATAACGGTGGCTGTGTCTTTGTCACTGCTTTCTCGGGTCTCTTTGCGCCGTACTGGATTGATGACGCCAAGGGCACCATTTTTGTAAGTGTTGCAGTCGCCATCACATAACCTGATCGAGGTACTGATAGTCGTGCAGGGTATCACCCAATTTACGCAACGGGGTCACATTGCTCGCGCTACGTTGGAGGCCACCTGTTTCCAAACAAAGGCCATTCTCGATGCCATGGAGTTGGACAGCGGCCACACTCTGAGCACTCTCGCCGTAGACGGCGGTATGAGTAACTCGGACATTTGCATGCAGGTTTGTCATCTTTCGCCCCTCCAGCCCCATTATCTTCCCTTTCGATGTACTGACTTGAATTCAGACACAAGCCAACATCATCGGCATTCCAGTCGACCGCCCTTCCATGCGCGAAACCACCGCCCTCGGCGCCGCAATCGCCGCCGGCTTCGCAGTCGACATCTGGTCCGAGTTTAGCGAACTCAAAGCTATCAACCAGAGAGACCGTTCGCTATTCGAGCCCAACACCTCCCCCGAGGAAAGCGCAAAGATGTTCAAGAAGTGGGAGAGGGCAGTCAGTATGTGCAAGGGGTGGCTGGACGCTGATGAAGGGCTTGAGAGTTAAGAGTTGAGGATGAGCGATTGTGTGCATAGAAGAGAGCGGAGAGGTGGGGGACACCAATAATTCCTGTTGGCTTGCTCCTGGCTTGAGCTTGGGAGCTTGCTGCTATGTAGAAGGAGATTTGGAGTAGAAGAGAATGAAAGCGGAAGGATGATGCGGTGAGACAGTGGTTGTGGATGTCGATATGAAGCTGTAGAACACTTTACATAATAGATCCTCTAGATTGCCTATATGCATCTCTCACAACACATTGCAGTGAGACCAAATCGGATCTTCATGCTTTTTGACGCCATACGCGCTATCAGGCTGTACAGCGGGTCAACGCACTATACCAGTCCATCAAGTCACAAGTAGTTGTCTATGGAAGGCATGCAAGTCCTGTTCTTACATGCATGATTTATGAGAGCCGAGGATCGCGGCTGTTCACTTTTTCCAACGCAGTTCAAGGAATCTTTTACATACTTTCACCTCTATATTATATTTTGTTAGATCGCGTTATGCATAAAGATTTCATATGTATGTTTCTGATATCTGCACGTAGGGTGAATCAATTGTTAGCATTTGAGATGCATGTCACCATGTACTTGCGCTATATATCCTAGCTTTATCATAAAGGGCCGTACCTCAATTTTTATAGCGTTAGTAGCAATGCCGTTTCGCGTGAGAATGATGACAGGTCGCCGCCCCTTTTGCTCCGATCGATCATGCACACGAAATACTTCGCACGCCCTTTCAGCTTCCAGGCAGCCTGCCGGCTATGGTTAGCCGTCAACGTCCATCGCTCTCGCCGAGCGGGACGCTACATCACACACCTCCTTGAGCGACCTTTCCCTGCTCGCTGGCCACACGTCGTGGATCACCTCCGCCCACTTCCCTCGCGCCACCTTGTCGAGTTCCACTTGCTCAAAGTACTATCGCTCAAGCACCTCCTCTGCATTGCAGTCCTCGTTCACGAAACAGCCGTGCGGGAGGCCTGGATTTCGGTCACATGTCCATGAGCGACCTACATACTGCAGCAGCTCTAATGTCCCACCTGTCGGGGTAAGATGTGTTTTCTGCTCCCGCAATTCCACTTGTAGCTGCACGCGCTCGAGGGGCGAAGCATATGTTGACTTTGAAGCGGAGATTGTGTGGAAGATGGAGCGCGCGAGGGTCTCGTCTATGGCGAGTTCTTTCAGGCTGAGGTAGATGATCTGTCTTAGATTCACGGGATCCATGGATGGATGGAAAGCATGGATGGCTAGGTGTATTGTTTTTAGACTCGGCAGGTTCCCTATAGCGCGGTAGATGTCGATGTCGAGTGTAGTGCCTTTGCAGCGGTATATGTGCATCCCAAGGTCCGAGAGCTGCGGACAACAGTCTAGTAGTTTTGCGGCAAGTTCGAGGTCGAGAAACGTTGTATTACAATGGAGACGTTTTAGGCGATGGCCGTGGTGTTCTAGTATCCTGTTGATCGTGGACCTCCCTTAATCATCGTAGAGATGAAGACTGGTGAGGGCTGGCAAGGAGAGGATGAAGTCCTCGAGTAAATCTTGCTGATCATTCTCGGCTTTGTAATGCATGATGTCCAGTTCTTCGAGATGAGGATATTTGGACTGGGATGCGAGCCAGTCGATGTCACCATAGTCGAGACCGAAGTGTAGCTTCAGCGTTTGTAAGTGAGAAAAATCTGTGACCGTCCCTAGGCGTCTCAGCGTAGTATCAATACCTTCGCCTAGCAGTACTAAGGATTGGAGTACTCTTCGAGGCGTGTTCAAGGGCGCGCGAATCATGCCTGGCTGCCACTCCAGGGCGCGAGTGCCCATTGCGTGGACATATCCCGGGTCACTGCCCTCATGACGCCTTGCCAAACACACTTCCTCGAGGTTTGGCGCGGCGCCGGCGAACATTTCCATGATGGCCTCCTGGTTGAAATCACTATACGCGCCGATCGTCAACATTGAGGAAAGACTATGCAAACAGGGCGAAGTAGCAATTTCCAAGTCGTAAGGGTCCACTATAATGCGTTGTCCGCGCGGTATATGCAAGCTCCGAAGCTGGAAATTGCTAATGTGGAGGCGACATCGAGGCTCGATTGCATGCAAGTGTCCGAGTATACGCGCAGGCATCTGTTCTGTACAGGCCAAGTGAGCTCCCTTCAGACCTGCGAGACTATCTATGAGATCGGCTAAAGCTTGCCATTGCGAATCGTGCGTGAGCAATTCTGTGGCTGATTCATCTACAGCGCAGTACTTCCACGGATCCAGTGGGGGGGGGGCTGTCTTTGTGATAACGAGCGAAACTGGCATCTATGTCTAGGGGATCCCGGGAGGATCTTTAGATGGTGGACATGTTTGAGACTTCCGGAATTTCGCAGAATGTCAAAACATTCGGCCACGCGTAGATACAGGCTCTGA
Source organism: Dothideomycetes sp. NU200 (assembly GCA_027943355.1). Lineage (NCBI taxonomy): Eukaryota > Fungi > Ascomycota > Dothideomycetes > Dothideomycetes sp. NU200. The sequence goes on along the minus strand of BSCJ01000034.1, from coordinate 161,942 downwards.
GGAGATGAGAATGGTAGTTCCACCAAGCGGAATTTGAGGGGAATGCAGATGGACCTAAATTGTCAATTTACCAAGGAAATGTTACGCAGACTACGGTGGTCTAGGTAATCACATATATATGACTGCGAGTAAGTCCGCAGGCACGGTATCCATTGTCAGGCGCACGCAGGTGTAATAATGTCAACGGAGACTGTTGGGATCTAGTAAAACGCAAGATCTCACAACTGACCGGAAGGAAGCGAGTCTAGTTAACGTGATCCTACGAGGTTGCGCGCTTATACGCTTTCTGCTAGTCAATAAGCTTTTTGCTAAGCTGTTCCGGTCAAAATGATGGATCACACCTCATGCTTAGACATGTACTTGATCTAGCATACAGGCCCAACGCGAATTTGTGTTAAATCAAGTGCCTGAGCCCTGTCCGCCTCTTCTCCCTCGGTTTTCTTTTCTCAAATGCAAAGGGCTATAGAGTATCATAGCAGTATTGATGTGACTCTGGTAGAAAAGAGACATGGCCTGCCTCAATATGGCCTTCTAGTCTGAGTGAATGATATCTCCCGGGGTGGCACGGTGTGATTCAGTGAGCTATCGCGGATTCAGTAGCAGGACCTTAGCGGGGACAGCAGTCAGCGAGTCTTTCGACTAAGAGATCCAGTCAACCATGCTTTCTTGAATTCTCCAGCCAGGAACTGAGCCGTAGGGCCTAGTTTTGGAGTTCAAGATGCCACCAGATCATGTCACTCTGTAGGCAGCGATGGCATCGCCACAGCCCCTCCTGGAGAGTCCTTCGTTGCCGCAGTCAAGACCTCAACGCCCGTGTCTGTGACGAGTAATGTGTGTTCTATCCAATTTTCATCAGCATCAGCAGCAGCGCACGATTTCTGTGTCTCTTTTTCTCTCAAGACTCACCAAATTGAGCAGCCCATTTCCCATCAACCGTAACATTGGTCCACTTATCCGGCCAGCAAACGTCTCTCGGGTTCCCAAGCGTAAGGATTGGCTCAATAGTAAACGCCATTCCAGGCTTGCACACCCCTACCGCTTTGCTCTTCGCATAATGCGGTATCCACGGCGGAGGGTGGAACTCAGTATTTATCCCATGACCGCCCCACGTGGCAACCACACTGCACCCTCTAGACTTTGCATGAGCCTCTATAACCGATCCGAAGTCACGAATTGGTGTTCCCGGCCTGACTAGCTGGATTGCCAGATCGAGGCATTCACGGGTTGTTTCTACCAATCTGACGGCATCGGGGTCTGCTGTTGCCCGGTCGCCGACATAGTAAGTTTCGTTTACGTCGGCGTGGTAGCCTCCATGATAAACGGAGATATCGAGGTTTATGATGTCGCCGTCTAAGAGCACGCGCTGGTCGGGGATTCCGTGGCAGACGACTTCGTTGGGCGAGGTACACAAGGATTTGGGAAAGTGATTGTAGTTCAGGGGTGATGGATACGACTTGTTGAGGTTAGAAAAGGGGGTGATGAGATTGTAGAGCAGTGTGGCAATATACCTCCCGTTCCACGCAAGCTCTGTGGCACACCTCGTCGAGATAATCCGTGGTGATTCCTGGTTTGAGCTCGGCAGCTGTCACATCCAGGATTTCTCTGGCTAGCTTGCAGACTTTACGCATGGCTTCCTGGCCTTTGGCATTGAGAAGGTCAATTTTTGACCTGTGGAGGCGCATTTCGGCCTTCGGAATGCCAGTCTCGGACCAGTCGGGGTGTAGTATTGATTGGGGGACCTTACGCTTCGCAGACAATGGATAGACAGGACGAACGGGACCGGTGAAGGGATATGTCGGGAAGGGGTTGTAGGGTCCGGCGACTGACGAGTTTAGAACAAAACTCTTACGAGAATGACTTGCGTTGGTCGTATCATTGTGTTCTATGCCTTGCACCTTGCCATGAAGGGATTTATGTTGATTCTGCGATCAGGATCTGTTAGACTGGAACCCTGGTGGAAAGACAATACATGAGCGGACCCAGTTCTTCCTAAAGCACAATTGCGAGCAGAAGTAGCTGTCCTTTATGCCTAGCTTCAGACACGTGGGGCATTGCAGGGAATCGGCATCATTTTCACAGTCTTTTCCCAGGCACTTTGTTGCGCTTGGCACGGACGACTGGTGAGCCATTGTAATATTGCTCGCACGATGAGTTGAATACAGCAGAAACACTAGCGAAAGTCGCCAAATTATTGCACAAGGCTGTCGTATGCCAGATCGGTTCCACAGCTGTTCTTCTGCGTAAGTTGATAGCGCGAGCGGGCTTTGTGAGGTTCAGGTGATGCCGACCCCGCCAATCGTGCCATTGAGTCAGAATTCGAATCCTTCGAGCGCAGTGGATTCAGCCGTCATGTCCTACAGCTTAGAACAAACAGTCAGAGTGGTGTGAGATGCGGGCATCAAGCAGTATGCGGTGCACAGTAAAGAGACTGAGAGTCTTCTAGCAGCAGGGTATTCAGGACGTTGGCATGACACCAGTAAGGGTTAAGCGCTGGAAGGTATTCTTGCCAGAGCCAAGACATTACACAATGAGCGGATGTCGGCCGATCTGTGATACCGACGACAGATATCTAGCGCTGACTTCATTGCTGCCTGCTCTATCTATCAGTGTCGCTCATTACTGGTCGGGCAGTGGCTGGATAAGTTGTTCTCTAAGAGGGTGTAGTTATTAGAGAAATGTCTACTGAAATCTTGGTCGATAAGCTCTCGACGCTCCACGGTATGTCTTGCTTCCCGGGTATGCCGGAAAGTGGCATCAGCTAATTGAAGCAAATATAGGCAATGACTGTAAGGTCATAGCTAGCTCTTCTGGTTGTATAGTTGCCAGTAGTGGCGATAGTAACGAGCAGGCTGGTGGGGAGTCCGATGAAGATGCTGACGACCATGGCACTAAATCAATGCTGTCGCTAGTGAGGGCGGCAGGAAGAAAAAGAACAAAAAGAAGAAACCCAAGAAGAGGGCTCCTACTGCCCAGAGTGATCCCCCGTCGATTCTGGTTTCCAAGTTATTTTCGAACAAAACTTACCCCAGAGGCGAAGAAGTCGAATACTTGAAGGAAAACCTGTATCGGACCACCGATGAGGAGAAACGCCACTTGGACAAACTCAACAGCGACTTCCTCTCTGACTATCGCTTAGCCGCTGAGGCGCATCGTCAAGTCCGTCGGCGGGCACAGAAGAACATTAAGCCAGGTCAGACACTCACGGAGATCGCAAACGGCATTGAAGATAGTGTACGTCGTCTTGTCGGACATGATGGCTTATCCGAAGGAGATGCTATGGTTGCCGGCATGGGATTCCCGACTGGATTAAACCTCGATGACACTACCGCTCACTTCAGCCCAAATGCAGATAATAAGACAGTGCTCGAACGAAATAATGTGATGAAGGTCGATATCGGTGTGCATGTGGGCGGTCGTATTGTCGACAGTGCCTTCACAATGGCAATCGACCCTGTGTATGACAACCTTCTCGCAGCGGTTCTAAACGGCCATACCATTTTACCATACAGTATTCACGGGACCAAGAGTGTTCCAATTGTGAAGACAACCGACTCTACCAAGATGGAAGAAGGCGATGTCTTTGCCATCGAGACGTTCGGCAGTACTGGGAATGGCCATGTTTACGACCAGGGCGAGGTCTCACATTACGCCTTGCGTAGTGATAAGCAAAAGGTTGATTTGCATCTGTCTTCGGCCAAATCACTATTGAGCACTATCAAGAAGAACTTTGGCATTCTTCCGTTCTGTCGCCGCTATCTCAACAGGGTTGGGCAGGAGAAGTATCTCCCTGGTGTATGGCATCTCCATTCCCAAATTGTCGATCATTGCAGGAATTGCTAACCCTGCGACAGCTGAATCATCTTGTCAAGGCCGGCATTGTCGAGAATTACCCGCCGTGAGTCGACAAGAAAGGGTCATACACGGCCCAATTCGAACATGTAAGTTTGCGCCTTGATAGACATGAGAAAACGTATTGATGTCCATTTATAGACCATCTTGCTTCGCCCTACAGTTAAGGAGGTCATTGGCCGTGGAGAAGACTACTGATATGCTCCATAGTCGACAAGATGATTCCTGCTTGCTTTCTCTCCTGGTCCAGGACACGAGAGATCACCAGGATGAATGTGCTGATAGACCAGGGAATCAGTATCACGTACTCATGGTCGACAGTCACTTCAATGATGTCTTGCATCACTACATTTGTCAAACAGAAAACTTGGGCGTTTTGATTAAACGGGCTCATTTGAACAATGCTCTCTTCATGCAGCCTGCAAGTTCGACAATGTGATAAATATGTCGTAGCTTCCAAAGCTGGAGCGAGCTTCGAGGATCGGGACAGTATAGATGGGAGGAGAGGTTGGCAAGGGCATAAACAATTGGTGACCTGTTGGTGGTAGAACCGACCAGGCTTTGCCTAACAAAATTCAATGCCCTGAGAATCAATGTTGTAGCTGAAACTCAGCATCGTGGAATATTCGCGCAATCAGCAACACTATGTATGATAGCTGTCATCGGAGAACTCGTGCATATCGATCTCGAATCGCGATACCTCGAGACATCAAGGCACGTCAGGAGTCTCCTTCAAATTCAATTTAGCATCAAGTCTTGGCATCGTAGACGAAACAGCGGTCTGTGTGTTCCATGACTTCCGCGAAACTCTACGATAGCTTACCCCCTCTGCTCCACCATAAAGTATTCTACGTAGCTAACCAACCGGAACAGAGGCCGTTGTTTCCGCACGATCCTGGTTCATAGTGGATTCTGTCCCTGGTTATGGGGTCAGTCCCACCCAACCCCTGCACAACCAGCAGCAAACTTTCTTTCCAAGATTTGTCTCGCTGTAATCTTGGGACGCGTTTGCCGAGTCGATCAGTTGCGCCCTTGGTGGGGTAAAACAGCCTCGATCGCACTTCACCAGCATATCAATGATGACAAGGTGTGCGTGCTCGTGTCACCACCAAGCCACAAGCGATGACACCTGCCACTATTTCATGCTGTATGGCATCTTTGATGCATATAATCTGTCGCGGATCAGTATGAACCGTGGCTACGCAGCCACAACAAAGGCCACGCGAAATGTACCAATCACTTTGATACTTTGAGTCTTGCCTCTTTTACCTCCGTTACCTGATGATCCGCATAGCAGTGCCGAGCCGTCCCGCAGCACGAACGTTGTTGAAAGCACCGATTGGTCCCTGCCTTCCAGATTGCGAATGGTTGTCAATTCTCTCATATCCACCCAAGATTCAATGCTCGACTGATCGATTATGCCATCGTGTGACCGGGGAGACCTGTCGTACAGTATGGCATCAAGTTTCAAATCTGGACCAGTTCACTAAGCAGTATGGCGTTTCACGAAAATGGGATCCGCCCGTGTCAGGATACTGTTAGGGATGCTTGCCCACCGTTATCGATCATGTTTGCAGAAATCCATTGTGATCATGTCTATGGAAGGGATGGGTACATTTGATGCCGCGGAGCTCTTATAACTGCCTGTCCCACCACACTTACTTTGTGCCAATACAGCCTCAGTTTCGTTCTACCTGCGTTGATCGCAAGAGCCGTCCTTCAGATCTCCTTCACTCACATATCCATTGCTGCAACATCGACCTGCGAACACTTTGTCAAATACCAGCCAGAACACACGACAGTCAATTCTTCGACATGTGCGATTACACTCAAGTCGACTTTGCATGCTCGCACAAGCGCTATACCGTCCGCTCTTGGTGCATCAAATACCAGGAAACACACAAACGTTGTATACCGAACATAGTGGCAATGTACGTCTTGAGCTGCGTTCATCTGTGGTCAATGATCGTCATCAGTGCAGCTTGCAGTGTAGGATTCTTTCCCCAGACTCCCCACTACCCTGCACTACCGCCCTGCACTACCGCCTTGCCCTGCACAAAGCACAACGCGCATCATTTCTCCCGACCTGTGTCTGATTTTCCAAGCTAACGTTTGTCATCGTCCACAGTGAATATCGACTCGAGGAACTCTGCAGTGAGCAACGCCTTTTCCCTATCTTTCCTTCTCTATGTTTACCAACCCACGCTTGTCGTTTATCGCACCGCCTTCGCACGCCTATATGTCAATATTGGTCACTTTTGAGGAACAGAGCTTTTCATGGTTAGTACGTACGTCTGACAGCAATTGGTGCACAGGCGATTGCAAGCCCCCGTCAAAGCCAAAGTATCCTCGCGAGAGCGTTCGATCGCCTCGCAAAGGCACATCACGCGCGTGAAAGTCCGCACATTTCAGGAGAACCATGAGATCATCGACATTTCAAACTCTCGGGAGGGAGCTTTGCGCTGCTCTATACCTGGTCTAGCTGGTCCGGGGATGTTTGTTTCCACCTCACCATTTGTTGATGGGATACGTATTCGACGCCCACTCCTATCTTGTCCTTTTCAAGCCCAAAAAGTATACGAGAGTCATACGCCCAGCCAGGATCTGGACATGTATCATTTGTGTTCACGCCCCTACTTGCTTCTCTGGACCCAGGCAGAAGAACGCAAGCATACTGCTCTTCTCAACGCAAATCCTTGCCGTTTTCATCCATTCCATTTTTACCAAAGCATTATAATAGACTTTTTTCAAATACAAGGATGCTTTTGCTCTTTGCCGTTTCCGATGTATTTTCCCAGGCCAAGGTACACTGTAGGTCCTTCATCCACAACCGTGGTCCAAGATTTCCACTGCTGAACACTTCCTCAAATGTGGACTGAAAGATTTTGCCTGAGCCTGAGCCTGCTAACTCGATCCTGTGCTGCGTGGCTTTGTGACCAAACTTGCCCAGTCGTTAGTGTGTACTCTTCAGATATACACACAATCTACATCAGTACAAGAGAAGACGGATCATGTCAGGCACGACTGACTGACTGGCTGGCTGGTTGGCTGACTCTATGGCATCATTCACGATCGTCCGCACTGACCCATCACACGCAAGTAGACTTACGTGCTTTCTCCGCCCTCACGAGCTCCTTAAAGAACCCATGGTTGTCGCGATTTTCGGATGGTCGGAGACCAACCACAATTCACCATACTTCCGCGCAATTTGTGTTTACAGCAATGAAGTCTAGTAATGTCTCCGGACAAACCTCTAGTCGACCCTGAAAACCTTCACATACACATTTCGTTCGGTCGGGCCCGCCCCGCAGTATGCAGTATGCAGTATGTAGGTGGCGTGGGACGGCAAGCGTTCATGCAGGTGCATATCTCTCACTTCAAGGTTGAACATCGATGCCATGATGTCTGAGCTTATTGTGCCCTCGGCCCGTCGGTTGGCGAGAGATGTTCAGAAAAGCAAAGGTAGCGACTAGCGCGTAGGATGTCATGCGATCCATTCAAGCAACCAGCAATCCGGTGAAGGCCTATTAGCGCAGACTAATCGGCACGGCGCTTGAGGTCTTGGTTCGTAAAGCAATGTACTTGTATGGTCGCTTACTGGTACAATATTCTACCTCGCTGTGACGATGAAGAGTGAATTGAGAAAAGGGTTTAGCCCCTAGCATGCCGTATGTGAAATAGACACAGGACCTGCAGTCCTGCACATCTCTACGGCGTTGCGGGACAGAACAGCCGGCATCCGACGTTTCAGACATCCCGCTGCCCGCGCTTTCTGTATTCAAATCACAGTTCTCGAGTCGTCAGACCTGAGTGGACAAAGCTGCACGAATTATTGACCTGTTAATTGATAGGCTGACGGTAGGCTCGTTATGCAGTGTATGTCTTGCTTGCTGGCTTGCTCGCCTAAACGTCGAGGTCCCACGCCTCTATCGAAGTCTGGCTTTGAGTTCCCCCAGAAGTCAATCATCTGAACATCAGGCTAGACCTACCAGATCAAAGCACACACTTCCTAAACTTTCCAGAGTTTGGCAAATCGCAATGATCACAGGCAAGTAGTTCATGTGCCGCATTCAGTTCAACCATTCTTTGTCGAAAGTACAGGCTACCCTCCTGCAAAAGGAGAGTTTGCAGGTCTGTTTAAACTTTCTAGTCTAATCCTTGACAGATGTCTCGCGCCACGCATGTGCACCGCCCGATCATTGATGCTGCAAGGATGATATTATGGCGATATCGGGATGATTTGCTGGTAGATCGTACAAGTATCGCGTCAAGATTGTCTACTGCGATTTCATCTCACAGGGTTTACCCTGGAACATGAGATGCTAAAATGGTCGCGAGCCTGGCCCGCGGTAAATGTGATCGGCAAAAAGAGTTTCGGTGTCTTGCAATACTTTCTGGTAACTAGCACCAGCTCGAGCAGGACTGCGTGTTGCCACAAACTTCCAAGGACGTCGTCAAATTTCATTGCTGAACGCAGACACTACACCTGGCATTCAAGGCTTGCTGTCTGAAGCTTGTCAAATATGGACTAGCTAATTAATGGGTATGGCAAGAGAAGCGATGACATCAACTTGTATATTCAACAGGAAGGGTTGCGGTGTACACGACCTGAAGACAAATTGAGACGTCTCGCTTTCCAAACAAGGACAAGAAGCGGTGTAGAAGGCGACTTGCATGCCTTCAAACATCTCAGCACTCAGATACCATCACCACTATCCAAACAACAGTCCCTGATAATATCCGATTGCAGGTATCCGAGTCCGAGGCTAGACGAGGTAGCTCGGTCCCACATGCACAGCTTGCAGTACTTTTGATCACTTTAAAATAGACATGACGTCGCACAGCATTTCTCAGCCTCTTTCTGACAGACCTGCCTTGTTTGAACCCTTTGATGCAGTCCCCGATCTCCCTCCACATGGTTCCTGGGTTGGGTCTCCATCCGTCTGGTTCACCCGCTTGCTCTACTGCTTCTCGTTTCAAAGATTTCGGATTCAATCATATCCCGATCGACATAGCTCGTTTCTCATTCATTGGTATTGGATTGGTAACAACTTTATATGAGCACGCGACCATCGACCAATCGCACTGCAGCTATCTCTCTGTGTCACACATCATAGAGCTCGAGCGGGTCCAACGCACGCTGTGCGAGCATTTTTCGCGTGTCTGCATTCCCAACCGTAACAGTCATCACGGACACCAGAAGCATCTTCCCTAATGCTATGTTCCCTGAGTCTCCGAGACGTTTCTCTCTTCAACGACGTGTCACTTCTCTTACTCTGAATCACGATCGAGCGCTTAGCCAGTTGGGCATCTGTCTAAGTCGCCTTCTCCTTCCTTTTGGTCATTGTGCATATGTCAATTACATGTATACGATGCGCAGCCGTGTGTATCTGATCACAAACTGAACGCAAGGCGCACTCCCGCGGCAGCAATCGGGAACAGGCAGATCATGAATATAACGGTACGCCTGGTTCTACTCTATGCGCCGAAGGAGTCGATAGAATGATAGCAATGCATTTTCAATATTATTGTTACACAACTTACCCCTCCTATTGGTATAGGTGAAGTAGACGCTGCGTTGTGCATCGATCGCTGCTTGGCCTTATCAGAATGCTCCATCATGAGTTTGTATGCTCACGCGCCATGAAGCCTAGGCTTCTATACTGAAGATGGGAGGCCTTGAGCGACTGAGATAGGTGGCGTACTGGCTAAATCCGGCCTTGTTTACAAGATATCTAGTGCGGTATTCTTGTGCGTTATTTGGTAGAACTATCCCTAAAATTTATGTGCATTGAAGTAGATTTCCTTCCACATCAACTAAGTTTTATCTTTGTTACTTCCACAACTTTTCCAGATAAGATCACCTGCTTCTTTTACACGCCTTCAAATGTCACAATATGCTTCTTCGATAGGACCAAGACGTCCTTGCTCCGATGTAAAATGACCATTCTTCCCCACCACGGCGCCCCTGTCGGCAACAGCGAATGGATATGGTACCCATTTTCTGAAAAAGTCTCATGCCTTTACTTATATCTTCAATGAGATATACGTAGTATAATGTGTAGCAAGGAGATTGTATAGAAGCCTCTGCGTGAATTCCTGGTTTGCGTGCAATTGGCTTTTACCTTAGTCATGAAGTATGTCCGAAACTTGTTGCATATATGATATAAATAAAGCTGCTAGAACTTCTTCACATTCACTCTCGTACCAAAACATTCTCCTGAAGCACACTGGCTTTCCTGACATAGAAATCAAGTCGTATTGAAGATGCTTGTCCTCAATCCTGCCCTTGCCGGCTCCAAAACGGTGGCTTTCACAGCTACGCCTTTTCTGACCTGCAAGATTTGCGGGCAGCCCGACCACAACAGAGTGATCGCATCCCCATTTCTCAAACTCACCGTACAGCCACGGGAGGATCTGCTCACCGACCATCTGATCTGGGACACTGAAAGTGTCCAGTTCGCCCTTGCCCGTACCACTCTCCTCAACAGCCGCAAAGAGGTGGTCTACGACACGTACGTCTACGACTCTGACCGTCCCGTCCGAAGCGTGATCTGCTCCACGTACAAGAACTCCGGTATCGAGATGTTTCAACTCCAGCCAGAGCACGGTGCCACTGAAAGCGCCGACGCCAAGAAAATCATGTTGCGTCTGATGAAGGGCAGAACCATCATCACACATGCAGGCAAGAACGAACTTGCTGCTCTGGGAGTCCACCAAGCCGAGTTTGCTGCTCTGAACCTTCGTGGATGGAGGGATACCCAGCTGTGCACGCGTTTCCAGAGGACTCTCAACAATTATGCTCCTGGGCCTTCTCTGAAAAAGCTGTATCTGACGATAGGGGGCAAGTATATCCAGAGCGGTCGACATGACTCCGTGGAGGATACTGTGGCGACATGGGAATGTTATCTTAGTGCTCACGAGGAGATTGATAGCGAACAGGCTGAGCTGCATCTTGAATTTGACCAGTACATCCGGGGAACGTGGAAGGCAGCAGTCAAGCCGGGCAGTATCAGGAGCTTCGTGGCGCGATAGTTCTGCTTGAATGTGACCTTCCTTGGCTGGTAAGAAGGCCAGGTAGGTTTAAGGTAGATCATCCCCAGGCGTCTAACCTGCTTGTACTCAAATCCATTCAGTCAGTGCACAAAAGTCTTGCTAGACCACTATGCCATCGCTAGAACACTGAACAAGTGCATCTGAAGAAGAGAAATAAGATCACTCTCTTTGTTGATGTCCTTGATGCTTAGCATGCCTTGAATCGTGATCTTCACTCTTCCTTTTGCATCACAAAAAGGCTATGTGGTTTTTCTTCTGTTCCCAGCAGACAAATAAGATTGGGCCGAATCGAAGAAGTGCGCAGTCCCACAAAGGAAAGCGATCCGACATTAGTCCTTCGTGTCCACTGTGATTCGTATCGCACTGCTACAGCACACTAAGTCAGAGTTGCCAAGATGATAGCTTCGCGCATTCCTCGCAATGAATTCACAAACTGCTGGAATCTAGCCGAGACAGAACGTAACAAGACATTGATCAAGCAGGAACATCAGAGTGGCTACAGTATTCAATCACTTCTTCCTGTGCCATTGCGTTTACAGAGGCAACTGATACACTAACGGGAGAGCTGAGATGTGACAAACTTTTTCGTTCTCGACTGCGCTTGAAGGGTACAATATCTTGTGAATACCTCAGACATGATACACCTCAAATCTCCGCTTTCTTTGCATCCGTGAGATGGTTATCGAAAGACTATCTTCGCCTTGAGGCGCCCCGAGCAAGCGTAAGATTGCGGTACTTCATGCCTTATCCAGATATGTGGAACTGTAGCTCTGAGCCTTCTCTTACCACATTTTTCTGCGGTGGCTCCATCCATTTCGATTTCTCGTAAACCAGAAGATTGAGACTATTGTGAAGCCGAAAAATATGATCGATTCTAAGCATTCGGACTGGCAGGAGGTCCTTCTCCCTGCTGATGTACAAGACTCGACAGTGTCAAAGAAATGCGCAGTCACACTCAAAGCCGCTATGAACACGCTGTGCAAATGAACATCCAGCCTGCGCGCTAATGGCTGTCCGACAAAGTCGAACATGGCCCACATGTACGGTACATAACGACGAGTAGGACTAGCCCAAAGCAGCGCGGAAAGCCCGACGACCGCGAGGCCATGGTATAATACAGGCATTGAAGGATCCTCGTAGCGAAAGATTCGGAAACGTGGACATGCTGGACAGTAGTGTTAGCAGTTGCTGAAAGTAATGCGACGCTAGGTGGGTGATACTAGCTGGATGTTTGTCGACCTCTCGAAAGGGATTGGGCGCATTATTCGGCCGGTAAGGTCTATTATATAGTGGACACTCTCCACCAGCTACCACCGCAATAAGCTCGCAAAAATTGGTAAAGCCGCCCTCGAATGTTATATACGAGCCGTTGCCGCGACGCTTGCAGCATACCTGAGTGGAGCATTCTCGTGCAACTCATTTCGACGAGAACATCTATCTCATTGAGAAGAGATCTGTATTCAATGGTTACAACCATATCGGTGCAGGGGGACTGCAAATACAAAGCAACCCTGTCCCTGTTGCTTACTGGGCTGACACTATGAACTGGCTGACGAACGGGCACGGATCAGAGCCTCCAATCCCACAAGTCATAAACATGGAAAAGGAAGCTTATATGATTGGTCACGCGCTCACGTCCAAGTACGGAAATCTTGATGGCCAATTCGCTTTTGAGGGTGAAGTCTGGGGTTTTGATTCTAATTTTGAGGACGACTGGAATTGGTGCTTTGGAGCATACCCAACGAACTCTAACAGTGCCTGATTATGCCAGGACGGCTGGCTGGTTTTGAACGAGAACGAAAGCCACGTCCAATTATTGATTCTAATACATAGTAAGATAGATTAAGACAATGACAATACGTGACATTCATCTCTTATCTTCAGTTGATATCTCATATATTACTCCATCAATGCCAAAATCGTTTAATGAAATTTTCATACCTTGCCTATGATTGGATGAGCAGGATATCACGTCTGTAATACGCTCTTCGCACAAGACGCTTTGCATATAAATCATACTGGTGTACCGTAATGTTTCACGTTGACCAGTAAGACAAAGGAGTACGTCCTGGCCCACACAATAGGCATCACTTGCACACCACTTTGATGCTACGCGACTGACCTCAGCTATACTACGCAAAGGTAAGAACGAAAATTACCTGGACACACAGTCATCGAAACAGCCACTCCGGCAAGGCCGCAAAAGCGTTCCTGCTACCAGGTTCAAAGTAAGAGATGGTCGGGAATGGTTTCTATGAGCTAGTAGGCTCCGACACCATCATCTTCCAAGTCAGGTGAACAGGTCAGCACAGTTAACACAATAGTATTACCACGAATACTAGCCATACCAGTTTCCGCAATGAGGACAGTTTCGGAGGCACATCCGGTCGTTCCGATCCAGAAACCTTCCTGGTACAATTAGAGCTGTAGAAAATCTTCGTTCCAGTCCAGCGTCACGAGCGAGAGGCTGGGGATGAAGGCAAGGAATAGCACAGAGGTATTGAAGGCGCCGGTCTTGCCGCAGGTGAGTCGAATGTGAAGGAAAAGTCTTACAGTCGCAGCAAGGACCCGCGAGATCATCGCAATCATCTTGTAAACTAGAAATGACAGTCAAGTAGAGTGCGATCGATACACCAAAAAAAGGTAGAGGCCAAGGCAATTTCTAGCACCTGGCTGAAGCATTTCTTGCAGCCCAGGTTTCTCTCTGCTAGTGTGTTGCAGCCTGAAAGACAATGCATTGCTGGCAGCGGTCGAGCCACGCCTTGGATTGTGATTGTTTCTGATCTCCGGTCCATGCATATCATATAGTGACAATCAAACATTGCACTACTTCTTGAGTTGGGTTTTGCTTCTGATTTCCAGTCCATGCCTAGCAATAGTGTGCAATGCGAACGTCAAATGATCCACTTCCTCGAACTTGAAGCTTCCGATGTTCAAGTCATGCATAGCATAGAATGAAGAGGAAGAACGACAGAACGACAGAACTCCGTACTTTGGTGATGCTGTAATACTCCTCTCGGGCATGACGCCGAGGGTGCCCAGGGCCGACAAAGACAGCCCTACGAGATCAAGACATCTTGCGTCAATGGAATCCGAGGCGGCGGTAAAAAAGGATGCGCTGTACAGGTGGGGACACGCATATAGTGGCCTAGAAGTGCCTGTCTCATTGTCAATGGACTAATACTCCGTGACTCATTCACGCTGATTGCATAACCATCAAGATTCGTGGCGGCAGCTTGAGCGGTCTGCACTGTTCTTCTCTTTGACGACCTTCAAGAGCCTCGCTGTTGGTGGTAGATTAATCGAGCATGCCTTGCGCAATCACATTTTGCACGTGCTTGATGTGCTCAAATTGAAGAAGCACGTGTCATCGCCGTCCGCAAAGGCCGTTAATTAAGGCACGAGACGCAAGCGTATAGCAAGGACCATTGGGCACTGTTTGTACGTACCACAGCACAGTGCTGGTCTATTGGAACCTCTGCGCCTTTTCTTTTTTGTGCCAACAAAGGCCAGCTAGGCTTTGTGATATGAGTTCGGTTGCATATCAGTCCGGGTAAAGGAGAGATCCAGGACCGTTGTGGCGAACCCCACAAGGGACAAGCCACTGAGCCGAACTCAGAAGCCACACGCGCCGAGTCTTTTCGGACGTAAAACTTGGGACCTCATTCGGGCAACGTCGGAGCATTGTGTTCTTTCGTGTTGAGACAGCATGATGTAGCTTTCTGATACATGAGCATGACATAGTCTGCTCTCATCGTTGTAGATGTGAGGGCGGCTTGATTCAAAGTATATGTCGTTTTCATAGACAGACATTGTTATGGTCTATATCGGTAGTATTGCGGTCTTTCTTCTTTCCTCGGGGAACCGCTTTGAACGAAGTGGACCGTCTCCAGATCTCTGGTGAACAGTGCGAGACTATTGGCCCTATCTATATGGGCAAACCCTGACACGCCTCAACACCAGCGCCCCAGAAGACCGCTATATCCGGACTGGACAGGTTTCTTAGCGGTTCGACGTCAGACTACAGAAGGAAGAGTCCTCTAGAGAACTTTCTCCTATTTACATACATCTCCTTCCTTCAAGAGGTCGATCCTCGTTGTCTTTTCTTGCGGTTGTCGATTCTTTTCAATTTTCTCATCTCTTCAAGCGGATCACAACGGAATAGGGAAAATACGCGTCACTGCACGTTGGCTTATCAACCATCGTATCGCAATTCGTCCTCGCGCTCATTGAGCAATGAACTTCATCTAAAGTGGTCGATTGTCTATATCTGTGTTAGTAGTCGCAAATGGGCGATAACCCATTCGGAGACGAAAAGGCCATGTCTTCATCGTCTTCAGACAAGGCAGAGGAGCCCACTGAGCCTGCAACCGAGAGTGTGGAATCTGAAACACAAACAAATGAGACTGAAGCTCAGGCTCAATCTCAAGCTCAACCTTCGACTTCGACCTCCACATCCCAATTGGAACCACCCGTGCAGGGTGTGAACCGGACGTCAACATTTCCACCACGTATGCGAAGTCCTGGTCGCGATTTAGAAAACCAAGAAAACTCCGAGAGTGGCACTCGTCGTCGTGGAGCTACTCTATCATCAACGAGGCAATCCATGGAGCCACCAGACAGACTGGGTAGCATTGCGGAGAATCGTCCTCTCGATCTTCCACCGCAGTCCCAAGCCGATGCTACTTCTATCAAAAGTCCTTCTGTCAAGAGCCCTCATCTTGGCGGGCTTCGCGAACGCAGTACATCTGGAGTAAGTCGACGAAATCGTCCACGAGGTTTCACCATAGGCCGGGCCCCTACCATGCGGACACTGGTCCGTCGTCCTACTGCTTTTACATCAGGTCGTGCGCCATCTACACATGAATCAGCACAGAATGTTCCAGGCGATTTCACCTTGTCAGGACCAGACACGACACAGGCAGCTCAACATCAACCGTACGTCGACCCAGCTTATGCAGCGCTCAACCCAGCCTACATACAACCTACCAATCAGCGCCCAGTATGGGGTCTCGCAAAGCCCTTGCCTCGTGTTTTGCGTCCTGGTATGGTTCCCACGCCATCGGAAATGAATCTTCCCACGCAAGGAAACGCTGGCCAACAGCCTGACAACGAGTCACAATGGGATATTGATGACATTGAAAAGGGCAAGCCGTCTTTACGAAGAGCTGGCACATTTCAAGCTGCAAGTGATTTAGCTGCTCAGCGCGAGGCCCGACTTCTTCGACGAGCCGGCACAATTGCATCCTCGGATGCCCGAACGTCCATAGACGAACAAGCAAGCAGGCCAACCACAGAGCCGTTTCCATCGTTCCCTCTTGCAATGCCTACGCCTATCCAGGAAACCGAGGAAGAGGAAGGCAACTACTTTGATCGCACAACTTCACATCCTTACTCTTTCAATCCTAGCACCGGCCGACGCCCAACAAAGCAATTCGACGATGCCAATTCGGACGCAACAGAGGTGGAAGATGAGGACGACTGGCCAGCCCTCACCTCGTACGGGCTACAAGTCGGCAATCCAGAGGACGAAATCCACAATCACCACACTCGTTGGTCAATCATCCGCACCCGCTACCGAGAGCCATTGGCTGAATTTCTCGGCGCTCTGGTTCAATTAACCATAGCTTTCTGTGCCGATCTCTCCGTCACGGTATCTAACAACCCCAACAACTTCTCCTCCGACTACGCCTGGGGATTCGCCTCCATGGCCGGCATCTACATCGCCGGTGGCATTTCCGGCGCCCACCTCAACCCAGCCATTTCCATCCTTCTGTACGTCTATCGTGGTTTTCCTCTCCGCAAGATCCCTGTCTACGTCTTTGCACAAGTCCTCGCGGCCTTTCTCGCGGCCCTCATATCCTACGGTCTCTACCGCACAGCCATTCTCGAATACGCAGCCGGAGCCGGTCTCAGCGCCAGCGGGACCGCGGAAGCATTCATCACCTCCCGCCGCCACAGCACTGTCGACGCCGCGACGGCCTTTTTCAACGAATTCGTCGCAACGGGCTTCCTCGCCGCCATCGTCCTCGCCCTGGGGGACGACTCCAACGCGCCCCCTGGCGCCGGCATGTCCGCCTTGGTCCTCGGCCTCGTCATCACAGTCCTCTGCATGGCATTCGGCTACAACACGGGCGCAGCCATGAATCCAAGCCGCGACTTCGGACCCCGCCTTGCGCTCCTCGCCGTAGGCTACGGCGGCGAGCTCTTCCGCAACGGCTACTGGGTCTATGGGCCTTGGGTCGGCACAATCACGGGCGCCATCGTCGGCGGCGGATTGTACGACGTTGCGATTTTCGTGGGCGGCGAGAGTCCGATCAATTACCCGCGGAAGCGTATCTGGCGCGCGGGACACAAATTCAAGAAGAGAATGCAGAAGAGGCTGAGGCGGGAGGAGATCCCTGATGCGTTGCGATAGACGGCGTCCTTGTGGTGCTTTTCTCTCTCGTGTTCGGTTGGCGAGTCTTGCGACAACGACATACTGGCCGATTAATCGACTCCGAAAAGCACACGCACCGGCTGGCACCGCCATCACGGTTCCTCTGACCGGCTCAGAGGCGCCTCTAATTCCGACGTCCACAAATTGATCGTCTTTCGTACTCTTTTTTTTTCTCCTCTACGGACACTACCGTGGGGGCTCATCCCCGCTGCAACAAGCGATTCGAAGAGGAACAACCACATCGCGATCACCTCACTCCCTTTTCTCCCTCTCTCAGTATCCTCTTCGTCTTTTCAGCGGTCAGCGTTTGCTTTGGTTTTTGTTTGCTCACCAAAATTGTTTCATGTTTTGCAAGCGTACATGTCATTTCCACGTCTTTTTTTGTCTCCGTCGCTTTTCCACCAAATTGCTTGGGTCTAGTTTTTACTCGTTTGGGTTTTTTTTATGCAAGCACCTGCAAGCGACTCCAAGAATTACCCTCATTTATGCGTTTCTTTCATCTAATCTTGCTGTTCTGAGCCCTCCCTATGTTCTGGTCTGCCTGCTAACTGTCATCGCTCTGTTTTACTGTTTTTGTCTATCTGTCGAGTTTATTAGCTTGCTCGTCCTAGATCTAGACCTTGTTTACTCTCTGCCTTGCCCATTAGATCACAGTCGTGATATAGAACGCTCCCCGCTTAGAATGCGCCCCCCTGTTTCTTTCGTTGTTTTGAGAGGGGTATGGCATACACTAGATATACGAATACAACCGAGGAGTCTGCACGGTCTCCTCATTGCTTTTACCTTCAAGCACCTTACCTTCGTCCGTCTACCGGTCTGTATTTCTCTTTCGTGCTCAAGTCGGCGTCATAGATTTATTGGCTTTTCTCAATCTCCTATCACGAGGGATACTCACCCCAAGCAGGGTGGAAATGATGGCCCACGTCCCTGCCTGTACAAGAAATAACAAACCTCCCAGAAAAGTTGTCCGCCTTTCCCAGAACTGGTAAGGTAATGATTTTGACCGCCTCCTTTCAGCACACACATTTCTCCCTCCAGCCTGATCACGTCTCTCATAGCAATCATCCGTCTCCCTAAGAGCAGACCCAAGGAAAGAGAAAATACAGAATGGTGATAAGACAGAGAGGAGATGGAATACCCCTAGAGACCCTCACCTCCTAGCAATCCATCATATCTACTTGACTGGCCAAACCTGTACAAGTGATTACCGCCCCCCACCCCATCACTCCCTTGCTGTTCGCTGACATGCGAAATCAGAATGTGTAGGCAAGCTTGTTTGCAAAGAAGTGGCAAAAGACACATAGACGGCAAGCCCTGCATGCGGAGTAAGAAGAAATAAGCTGAATACGACGAAGCTCAAAATGCCCAACATGCCATGCCATGCTCCCGTAACCATACCATGCTATGCTTGAGTCTACCCCATCCATAAGAAAAGAGGAAGTACTGTAGTTGTGAAACCTTCCCCCACCCACTAAAAGCAGTCTCTATGAAACAAAACAATCATATCCACCAAACAAAGCCCACAGTAACGGCAAAAAACAAAGCCTCCGTCTAGAAGATGAACAACAAATTCTATGCCTCATACTCATGCAAGTTCTCCCAAAGTCTTGAGCTTGGTGCCGAAAAAAAAATGCTGCCTGACGATACTACACATACAACCATCTCAAGATCTCGTGACCTTTGGACTGAGCGCACCACTCTTGTCCCTTCTGAGGGCCCTGAGTTCACTCTCCAACCTCTTCCTCGCCTCTTGTTCACCCCTTAATGCCTTGACGGCCTCTGCTCTCGTCTCTCTCATCATCTTCTTGAACTCGGTCCTCATGACCATGGTGCTAGTCATTTCTCTAGCGCCGGGCTCCGGTGTGCCAGCTCGTTGTACGCCCAGCCATCTCACCTTCTCGTCGGAGAGCTGACCTTCGAGACCTTCAATCTTCATGCGCATCGAGTCGACGACGGCCTCGATGTGGACGCGCTCCTTTTCGACTTCGACGGTCTCGCGTGTCAGTTCCTGGTAGTCGATGGTCATGTCGTGGAGTTCCTTTTCCAGAGCACGAAGGCGGGCCTCGTCTTTGGAGGAAGTGGCGGCCTGGGCAGCGGCGAGATCTTGTTCGATGGCTGCGCTGCGGGACTGTAACTCTTGGTGACGGGCCATGAGTTCTTGCAGCTCGTTGCCCTGGGCGAGTTTCTCTTGGCGCAGCTGTTCGAGCTCAGCCACAATTGACTGGTTGTGGGCGTTGAGCTGTTCCAGACGAGATAGCTGGGCTTTAATTTCAGGGTTGTTGGCGACGTCTTTGGCGCGGTCGCCGCGGGAGCCGTATGCACCGTCAAGCTCAGCCTTAGCCATCGTCAGCTCAGTTGAGAGACGCACAACTTCCGACTCGAGCTCGATCATCTCGGCTTCTTTGTCTGAGAGAAGGCCTTCTGCATTCTCTCGAGCCATATTGGCGTGTCCGAGGGCGGCTGTGAGTTCTTCGAGACGATTGTTGTGTTCGTGATCTCTTGCCTGGAGCTCGGTCTCGGCGATGCGTGCGTCGTCTTGGTGTTCAGACTCGAGGGCAGATATCTGGTCTTGAAGCTCATCGACACGGGATTTGTGTTCTTCTAGCTCGCGAAGAATGTCTTGCTCTCTAGACCGGGCTTCCTCTAGTTCACGAGTAGCGGTGGTGTCTGCCTCTGCCTTGCCTGCCAGGTCGCGTTGCTGCTGGATCTGCCGACGTAGGGTGTCGGTCTGCAGGTCGAGTTGGGTGACGCGCTGGAACAAGTGCTGCACTCTGGTGCTGAAGGCCGGCAGACTGTATGGCTCGCTGCTTGTGGCTGCTTGGTCATCATCAGCTTCCTTGGCCGTCTGCTCCAAGTCATGTGAGGAGATGATGTCCCATAAGCCAGTGATTGTGGATTCGTAATGGGCAGCCTTTTCGCCATGTTCGTCATGCTTGATCTGCAAGTCTTCCATCTCTTTTGAAAGGTATGTGTGCGAGTCCTGCATGTGCTCGGCTTGCTGCATGATTTGCTCGACGGTCAAGAGGGTCTCTTCGAGATAGCCGATCTGCGCGTTGGCGCCATGTCCGCTGAGTTGTGGAGGCGGCTTCAGGTCGTACATGTTGGGGGAATCTGTCGAGGTGGTTATCATTGTGTAAAGTTGGCTGTTGGCGCTCTCGATGCGGCCTTCTAGCGCGTGCAGCTCATGTTTGCTTTGGTTGTCCGACTGCTCTCGGCTTTCTTGCATGTGCTTGTGCTCCTGGACGAGGGTGATGATGCTGTTCTGCATGTGCTCAAGCTGGTTGCTGAGGCGGAGGGCTGCATCCTCGTCCTCTGGATAGGCAGAGGGGATGTCGTCGGCTGTGTTGGAGTCCACGCTGCCTGACCGCCCGCGCTTTGCCTGAGAGATTAGCGATCTCAGCTGTCCATTCAGCAGCTGGAGACGCATATTCACGTCGCTCAACTGGCTGTTGTCCTGGCTGCCCTTGGTCGACTGGGCCTTGTCCGAGTGGATGCCGAGGCCGTTGATGTGGTCAATGTTGAGGTAAATGCTCTCGTCGTAGTCCTTGTCGTCGAAGCCCGAGTCCTGCAGCGATTGGCTCATCTCTGACTCGCGCTCGCTGTGAGCAGCTTGCAAGACGGCAGCCGTGTGGCGCAGTAGTCTGCTCTCGATGTACTGTCTCCGGTTCTCCAGCCCGACGAGGATCTGCACCAGCTCGTCCATCTTCTTGATGCTCGACGAGAGTTCATCGCCTGCCTGGCTGGCCGTATCGCTGTGGGTGCTGCTGCTGCTGCTGCTTCCTCTTCTCTCGCCGCCCAGCAGACTCTGCCGTCTTTGGTTCTTGGGGGCGCCCTTTCCAGCGTATAGGCGGTGCAGTGACTGTGCTGCATCTCTTACTTTGCTCTCCATGGCCAGCTTCCGACGGGCCGACTCGATACGCCCGTCCACCTTCTGCTTCTCCTTCTTGAGCGTGTCGACCTCATCGATGGCCAAAATGTCAAACTTGGAGCTGTCGAGCAGGGCCGTCTCGATGAGCAGGTGCTTGGACACGAGGTCACTCTGGGTGAACGTGTCGGTCTTGGGCGTCATAGGGTGAGGATCCGGGCTGGAGAAGGCGGGGCTGAAGAGGGAAGGGTTCGAGTTGGAGGTGGGATTCGAGTTGAGCGTGCGCATGGCGGCCATGGCTTTCCACTCGCTGTCGCTGTAGCCTGGCGTGCTCGGGTTGTCGAGGAATGAGGTTCGTGGAGAGTTGTGCACTGCTAGGATGCCATGTAGAGGCTCCGGACGGTGGACCTGAAGCGGGGCTGAGCTCATCTGCATCACCACCCCGAGGAGTCTCAGGCTGCCGTCCAGAGGAAGTCGCGTTGACAATGATGATGTTGGAGAGGGAGTAAGCAGGAAGGAATGGAAATGACCCGAGTCAGACTCAGACTCAATTAAGATTCAGGGATGCAGCAGTCCAGTCCAGGCGTCCAAGGCAGAGACAAGTCCAACAACGCCGGGGATGCAATAAGAAGAAGATCCGTGACAGAGACCGGAAGATGATGAAAAGAGAAAATGCGCGTATAGCCAGCAGCAAACCTGGTGAAATTAGGGGCGCTATACACTATTCTCGAAGTCAGTCCGAATGCTTCACCCTACGGGACGTTACGCCGTTGAAGAACGACGAACGCGCTTGAAAGTCGGAAGGCGCGCCAAAGAGGGAAAAGCCAGCGTCGAATCATAAACACCTTTCCTTAAATGGCCGTGGGAGTCGTTTCCCCTGTCTATCCAACGGCCCGTGCGGCTTGATTGGCTTTGATTGCATTTATCAACCATCCAGTCTTACCTTCGTGCATCTCCTAGAATTCGAACATGTCCACGTCTATGTCTTATGGCTGCTTGCCTTACTCTGCGTAGGTAGCTTGTCCTCTGGCAATCAAGCAATGCACGTGATTGAGGAGGCAAAGAGCCAATCACAACATGCCTTTCCTAAGCTACGTCTAACGCGCTGCTCTCTGTCCATGTTGTTCTGACAACTTATAATGTCGAACCTACCATCACGGCACCTTCACATCGAAGTTGACTGTCGATAAGAAGACACCGCTTCACAATGTATCTTCTGTCCATTGTCACGTGTTTCCTTGCTATTCCGTTCAGGTCGTAATCCATCGATCACCACGTGCGAAGAGCATATCCGCTCTTCGATGACCCACTCAAATATCTGCTCTGCTTCATGCCTGGGGCACGTCACCTTCGAGAGATGACTACCCTTTCCACGCCCTTGACTTGAGCTCTAACTTGACTGCCTCTATACTTCTGTCAATCCTTGGTTCTGATCAACACTATAGATGTAATTTCAGGCCTCAAGAATAAAAACAATCTGAGACCTTTTTAATCTGCTAATATCATCTCATCTTCCTTGACCACCTTGAGCACGCTAGATTCTCATGTCTTTGATTCGAAAATCTTGATCGACCTTGGATCTACATCTTCGCGAACCGACAATGAGTCACAGCAGTCCGCATCACAGAAATCCCTCCGGACTCGTCAGCCTGAGAATAGGGTTGGTACCTCGCCGAGGGAAGCACGCATGGAAGGCAACATGTCAACAAGGAACAGGGTAGTAGACTCAACTCAAGCTTTATAGCATCCCAGTATCTAAACCTCCGATCTTTACATCGCAAAACGTTATTCTCACCTTTATGATCAAATCGAGTAAAACATGGTGCACTTCACTCGTCGTACTGCTCGTACTACGCGTATGACCCTACGCTTTCGTCTTGGCAGTGACACAAGCCGAGCACCCCCTCGTGTTTCAAGTTGGCATTCTTCGCAATCTACCATCACACTGCCCACATACCAGCCTGCGCTTTTTCCGTCCACTCAATCAATCCCTCATCATGTCGGCGCCACGCCCTGCAAACTTGCCAGCGTGTATGAACAGCACGCCTGGCATGATCAAATCGCGACGACTTCTCAACAAGTCTCGTCTCTTGCTCCCCTTCACCGCTCTCGCACACCTCATTCGTCGGGGATGTCGGTGAGCTGACAGCATGACATGTTTCTAAACAAAAACAGGCTTGTGATATGCACGGTTGTCACACGCTACTGCACCTTCATCCAACCACGCGATGATCCCATTCTCATCACTGCAGCACGGCGCTGCCAGCGAACACTCAGACTTATCAGTGCATCTTCTTTTCCGCCAATCTTTTCCATGTCCGAAGCCTGCCTGCAGGCGCCCTGATTCCCCCGCCCGTAAGCGGGCCATGCCCTGTCAATCTCGCTGCTTTATCAAGCTGATCATGCCCCCCCTTCTTGGTGCCCAATCTTTCCTGCAACATATTCTCTCTTCATCTCTCTCACATACTGCAAGTCATTCTCACCAAGCCAGCAATACCATTGCTTTGCAATCACATCTTGCTTGACAACACTGCTTGGATTACAAGTGGCACGGCTTCTATTTGAGCCTTCCTCTCCCACTCTCACAACCATTTTCCAGGATGACACAGCGCAGCCGCGTGGACTTTTCCGACGACAGGTACTTTGATTCTTCCGTGATTTTTCTTTTGCGTTTCTACCATTGGATGTGTTGCATTACCGGGTCAATGTCTCTTGCGTCCTGTTTTTGTTTGCTTTTATGTTTTGCTTTTCACGTTTGGAGCCAGCCGTTTTTAGGATTATACCATGGAAGGACTGCCACGGATACCACTTTCCCAAGGAAACAATCCTTCACGGATGCCAGATACCTGGACCAGAGCTCCTACCATAGGATATACCCGTTTCACCCTACCAATGGACATGGAGTAGCGACAAACACTTCGAATGTGGTGTAAGTAATCAAAGCCGATCAGCCATGTCGGCACATGGACTACCCGTCCGGATTTTGTAGACCCTGCTTGATACACATGCTTTCATGACTCGATCCGCAGTGTAGCTTTACTCAAAAAGATGAGTAACAGGCTTTGCGTGACGATCTTGTAGCTGCGTTCTTGCTTCCTCCTTTACCACCGGAAATTGGATTGGCACCGCCACTTTGGACAAGCATCAGCTCCACGCTCAGGAACTACTACCTATTGGAATGGATATGCCCGTGCACCACACCATGACGACAAGCACATACTGCAGTGCTTGCTATATGCCTAGATCTAGGATTTTCGTCTCTGTCTCTGTTCAGGCCAGCCACCATGGATTTCCCCTTGGACATTTGAAAGAACTGCACTTTCTGTACGTGTTGACTGCATGAACCGAAGCATGTTGTTTTGTATGAACCAGACTGATGAAACAAGCACTCTTGGTCTCATGCTACTCTGGATGTACATCGTCGGCTATCCTGGTCTGCTTGATACCCTTGCCATCATTCATGTCTCTAATTTGGCCGTACTACGCAATTATACTGATCCTGGAACGGCCGTGGAACTCCTGGCATCATGGACCTCTTCGCATCATTCCCAGAAGGATTCTGGCGTACTAATTGGTCTGTCATGAACATACTCTTCCTGACCAGACTGTCAGTGGCTAACACGCATCAGGCTGTGCTCCTCGTTTCTTTCATTATGGCTTTCATAGAGCATAACCAATGCGCCAGCTCGTATGCGTACTGACTTTTGTTCTTCTTCGCAGTGACTGTCATTTCTTTCCAAGTGATCCACAAAAGTATCTCTTCTCATCGCCGACTGAGATTTGCCATTGGAATTCAACCGTCTGGGACTCGGTCTCCCCACCGGAATCGCCAGAAGACTCGTCAGAAGTTTCCAGTCTGTCTGCAGAGTCACGCCGATCAAGCTCGTCCACCATGGAAAATAGGTCTCACCGGCCCAATACTGGATCGAGCCAATGGTCGCCGGAATCAAAGCCAGAGAACATACCGGAGCCATACCAAACTGGACCATGGTTGGACCAACAGCTACCTGGAAACTCCCCCTTTTCTCCGGTTCTCAGTGACTTTACCCTTGCAACTTCCGAGGATAGCTTTGCTTCTCTTGCCCCCGTATACTCCCAGGAACTGTTTAGTGAACCTTTTGCTTCCACAAACTGGTCGTCTCAGCTCACAGACCACTCATATATTGATGAGTCGGCAGTGTCAGAGCACAATTTTATCCCATTTCAAGACAATAGCCAGCCTGAGATTATGCCTGCCGGTTACCAATCCTGGTTCAGCCCTTCCGAGGTGAACTTTGAGCAATACTTCCAACTGGAACGACCACAAGGTCACATGACAGGATACACACCAATTACTTCTCAAACAGCGGGATTTGTAGGTAGTGCTCCTGTCGTACCAAGTTCTCAGCCTGGGTCATCTTACCAAGTGACTGGACATACCAATGGCCACCTTGAGCCTGCTCTGCCAGGAAACATGCCTGGACACCCACTCACTGGACACAATGGACCATTCTTGCCATCATCTCAAGTTACTGACACGCAGCAGCCTCGAAGGCTCTCCGTTGCGGTCAACCCTCCTGTTGCCTGGACACCCGAAGAAGCCAAGGATAACAGATCCAGATCCTCCCAAGGATACAACTCTGGTCTTCACGCTGTTCCAATTCTCAGCGGCCATCCAGTTCCGCATGTATCTGGCATCCCTAGTGCTCCAAGCAGCGTGTCACATGTCAAGGTTGAGCGATCCATGAGCGCATGCAGTACAGTATCCGCTGGAGCCAGAAGTGAGGACAGTGAAGGCAAGCCTCGCTCTCACAAATATTATACAACAGCTAGACCACATTCCGACGGCTATTACCACTGCCCCTACGTCGTGAGCGAAAAGTGTCCTCACAAGCCAACGAAGCTCAAGTGCAACTACGAGTAAGCTTCAACGGAAACAGTGGAAAGATATGATTACTAACAATCTCTATAGCAAATACATTGACTCCCACCTCAAGCCATTTGTCTGTAAGCAGAATGGATGCAGGGGTACAGAGAATGAGAACAGATTCTCTTCCACAGCGTGTCTGCTTCGTCATGAGCGAGAGGCACACGGACTGCACGGGCATGGGAACAAACCATATCTGTGCAAGTTTGATGGATGTGAACGTTCTCTGCCCGGCAATGGATTCCCTCGCAACTACAATTTGATGGACCACATGAAGCGAGTGCACAGATACCACTCGGAAGATACTACAGCTAGCACTTCCGGATCCGGCACCGGAAAGCGCAACCCCAAAGGAAACACACACAGGGTCCAGAAGAAGAAGCCAGAAGGACCAAAGAGAACCCTTACCGGAAGCTCCACCTCCAGCAGGAGACATATTACCTCACCAGCCCCAACGCTCGTGGGTCATGAGTGGGCGGAATTCAATGCGTGCAAAGACAAGCTTCAACAGCAACTGCGCCGCATGCAAGATCAAAACCCTAGGGAGGCAGCCACCCAGATCCAGCACCTGAGCCAGGAAATCTCCCAGGAGTTTCGTTGAATGAATCATATCTCTTCGGCTCAACGAGACCAGAATTAGAAAATCGCATTTCATGCCTGCCATGGAGAAGACCACCATGGAGCCTAAGGACGTGCCAGGACATTGCCCGCCGCGAGGATCACATGGACCACACACTCCGGACAGGCTGACTCCATCGAGTCACTTGGCCCTGAGTCACCAGGAAGAGATAGGCCGCTTGTTTCAGCGAGGAACAGTTGAAAGCCATGCCAGGAAGCAGGCCTGTTCGAATGGAGCCAAGCCCAGTGTCGTGACATGATAACAGTCTGATCCGACTAACGCTTGCGTACATATCGAAAGAGGAGGAGGAGGAAAGGACCGCAGCTCAGAAGGAACAGAGGAAACAGCTCTACACAGAGCGACCATGGGAGGACATTTACACAGATTGAGATTTACCAAAACGACAGTACAACGACATCAGCCTTTTGTCTTGTTGTTCTTGTTTGCTTGTTCTGCATTTGGTTAATAGCCAGTCTTGGTTTTCTTGTTTTGCAATACTTAGATACGTAGTCGGAGGCTGTACTGTCTTTTGGGCTTTTTGCGTTGTATGTTGCGCTACTATATTAGGAACATTGATTGTTTTCTTTTTGCTTAGCACCCTCTCTCGAAGAGATCTTGTCTTTCCTCGGCTCGTGTGCTATCTCCAGGGGCTGCCAATCGCAAAGTGAATGCGGACCAGGATGATATGGTCTTTCGGCCGTAGACGTGCCCCTCTTCGATGTAATGTCAGTATCGACCCCTCCTCGCTTCACTCACAAGGCAGGTCTTGATTGGCTCGCATGATCGATCTGTCGTCGTGCTCGGAGCTTTGGAGAATCTGTCTTGCAGCCCTAAGCTCTGATCACGGGACGAGCCGCACGCCTGCGAAAGCAAAACGCCAACGAGCCTCGGATGACGTTGATTCCGTTCTCACATGCATCCGACATACAGGGAAGAGGTGACCAGCCGCTCACCGACGGTGTGAACGCCCCCGCGATGAAGGTCCAAGGTACCTTATCTTCCACACGCAGGGTAGAGATCTCATCCACGTCTTTCTACGGCTTACTTGAGCGATCCCCTTGGAAGGCGAAAAGCTGCGCCTCGGTTATGTTTTCTGTGAAAGCCCTTAGCTAGCCCGTTCTAAACAAGACAAGGTCACTTGGTCTGACCACTTTTCTTTGAACCCTTACCTCATCCATGCACTACTTCACTCGTGCGCCTTGTCGTTATCTGCACACCGTTGGTGCGACTACTAATACGTCGCTGTTGTCCTCGTCGTCCCGCTCCCGCATAATTTCTGTTGTTTCTACTGTGTCGTATATCAACACCACCACTCCGTCTTCATACAAGACTTTCTTCTCGTACGCAGGCAGATCGTCACCGTCGCCCGTATCAACTGCAAATATGTCTTCCGCTGCTTCATTCTACGACTTCAAGCCTCTTGACAGTATGTGATCTGTTCTGGTCTTTAATGCGCTATAGGCGGCAGAAAGAGTATACTGATGCGTTTGGACAGAGAGAGGCCAGTCTTACGACCTCAGTCAGCTCAAAGGCAAGGTCGTTCTTGTTGTCAACACTGCCTCCAAATGTGGCTTTACTCCTCAGTTCGAAGGTCTCGAGAAGTTGTACAAAGGTAAGCAACAGAACATGGTTATGAGCACCCATCTCGCCCTCCTTCTCACACCTAACCACACCATGAGCAACCACCGTCATACCACCCACCACAGACTCATCATCGTGAAGAAGAAAGCCCAAACTGACCTCACACTCCCTCACAGAGCTCAAAGCCACCCACGGCAACGACTTTGAATTCCTCGGCTTCCCCTGCAACCAGTTCGGCGGCCAGGACCCGGGCTCCAACGACAACATCCAAGAGTTCTGTCAGCTAAACTACGGCGTCTCCTTCCCCGTGCTGGGCAAAACCGAAGTCAACGGCGACAAGGCCGAGCCCGTCTTCGAGTGGATGAAGAAGGAGAAGCCCGGTCTCATGGGTCTCAAGCGCATAAAGTGGAACTTTGAGAAGTTCCTTATTGGCAAGGACGGCAAGGTTGTGCAGAGGTGGGCTAGCACCACTAAGCCCGAGGCGCTCAAGGAGCCTATTCTTCAGGCTATCAAGAATTAAGAGGATTGTTCGGCTTCAAGGTGGTAATAGAAGAGGGCGTTGAGCGATGGAAGGAAGAGCAGAGAAAGAGCTGGAGAATGAAATCGTTACTGCAGCGCAAGGACGCATACGCTGGCTGGTGGTGGGCAAGAGCACAAAGCGATTGCCTGGCTATGCTCGTGGCTATACTTGTCGCTCCTTTAGCGAGCAGCTTTTGGAACCATGCATGCACACGGGTCGAGGAAGAGCATAGTCTGATACCCTTGTTTGTTTTTCCGGTGCCTCCAACATAGGGTAGTAATAGCACGGATCATCACACATGTCCATGCCATATTGCATGCGTGATTGTATAAACTCGTCGTGATACTGTGAATCAATATTACCCGCAATTATGGTGCAATCTACCAAGCCAGACCTCAGCAGAGCGGAAACAGATCAACCCGATCAAGGTCGTTCAAAGAGCGTAGACAATTATCGATTGACATGGTTTAGTCATGCGTATCTTCCTCATCATCGTGGAAGAGTTGTGGAGCCCGCGCGAGCCGAACCGCTGCAAACATGAACCTGTTCAGCGGCGGCATATGCGTATCTCTTGCCAGGCGCACCTCCCACTTTAGGCATCTCCATGCGGTATACGCGATACTTGTATGAGCCCTCTTTGCCCTTTTATTATCAAATTATACTACGTTTGAATTTTTTAAAGCTACTTGAGCAGTATTAAGTCTCAGGATCACCCTTACGAACCGAATATTTCATTAGGCATATCCAGGACTGATTTTGTTGTGGTAAGTCCTACTTTTCGAACTCTCGTTGTTTTTGATCACTATTGTGGTAAGATATACAAGATGAAGGCAAGTGTCTTCGTAATGGTATTGGCTATGACCTTTTTGTTCATAATCTTCTTCAATTGTCACTGGGCGAGATCCATAAAGTCCACTCTTGTTGTAATTGATCACGAGTTAAAAAGTCATGACACTTCTCCACACCCACCCATCTACTGTACCTCCAAAAAGTCATCCACAGACATCTTCCCACAAGCAAATGTGACCCTTCTGACCCCTCCATCTACACTTCCATCTCGTCCTAAATAGATTGCTCGTAAACCCCTCCATCCCACTTCACTAACCAGCAAACCAGTCCACAAACCACTAATCAACAAATGTGGGGCAAAAACACCCCCGTGCCTAACGGACTCAACACCGCCAACGACCACGAGAGTATGCTTCGTTCTGCCTCCGTGGCTGCAACAGCGACGAAGAAACTCCATGTGGGCATTGTAGGGGCGGGATTCGCGGGGCTGAGATGCGCGGATGTGTTGCTTGAACGGGGACACAAGGTTACTATTTTTGAGGCCAGGGATAGGATTGGAGGGCGGGTGAGTGTCCCTTTGCTATTGTGCATGTAGGAGAAGAGGATGAAGAAAGATGGGAGCTGACGAAGAGTGCGGTGTAGGTCACGCAGGGTCAAGCTCTTGGGCATACTGTTGATCTGTAGGTGTTGCACCCTTCCATCATCCCTTCCTTCTCCTACACAATTCTCTCTTCCATCACCCACATCCGAACTTTCTTTCACAACACAGATTGCTCACAGCTTTGCTTGCAGAGGCCCAAATTGGATCCACGGCACAAACAACAACCCAATGATGAAGTTGGCAAAAGAAACCTCGACGCAACTCCACGACTGGGACGCCCGCCAACAACTCTTCAGCGCCCAAGGCCTTCCCCTGTCCGCCTCGGAATCCGCCGAATACGGCGCCCTGATCTGGGACGACGGCGGTCTGATCGCCTCTGCATTCGCCTACAGTCGCGCAAACACCGCCAGCATTCCCTCTAACGAGAGTCTCCTAGACTACTTCCGCGAACAGGTCCGTAAGATGTTCACTGATCTGCCCGAGGAGCAAGCGGCGGCCAAACGCGAGACTCTGCTGCATGTGACCGAGTTTTGGGGCGCCTATGTCGGAAGTCCGGTGCAGAGGCAGAGTCTGAAGTTTTTCTGGCTGGAAGAGTGTATTGAGGGAGAAAATCCGTTTGTGGCGGGGACGTACTCGAAGATTCTGGATGCAGTGGCCAAGCCGGCGATTGATGGGGCGGACATCAGATTGAAGACGAAAGTGGATAGGATTGTTGGACGGGATGTAGTTGAGAATGAGACAGGAAGTGAAAAGAAGCCGAGGATTGGTGTTGAAGGTGAGGAAGGGGAGCTCGAGTTTGACGAGGTCGTATGTACGGCGCCGCTTGGGTGGTTGAAGCGGAATAAACACATTTTCACATCTGGGTTAACCAAGGAGGTTGAACATGCGATTGATTCAGTGGGATATGGAAGTCTGGACAAGGTGAGTCTTCCTCTTTCTTACCCTCTCCTGCCGGCAGTATGGTATCACTGACGAGGCAATCCAGGTCTACATAACCTTCCCTTCTGCATTCTGGCAAGAATCTTCCGCAACATCCTCATCAACACCTACAACCTCAGAACCCACGATATCCGCGCCCCTGACCAAAACACCTTCAAACACATCAACACCCCCAACCTACCCAGGCTTCACGCACTGGATCTCCCCCCGCTACAGCCCCCACAACCCCTCCCACTGGGACCAAGAAGCCATGAACCTCGCCGCACTACCAGACGCCACCGCCCACCCCACCCTCCTCTTCTACATCTACGGGCCCTGCGCCGCTCACATCGGCCACCTCTGCACCACCTCCCCCGACGCCGCCTCTCTCACCGCCAGCCTGCTGGAGTTTTTCCGTCCATACTATTCCCGCTTACCAAACTACAACTCCTCGAACCCGGCATGTGTGCCCAAAGCAGCACTGGCCACGAATTGGGTGAGCGATGAGCTGGCGGGGTATGGCAGCTACTGTAATATGCAGATTGGACTCGAGGACGGGGACAAGTGCGTGGAGACGCTGAGGGAGGGCATGCCGGACCGGGGGGTGTGGTTCGCGGGGGAGCATTGTAGTCCGTTTGTTGCGCTTGGGACGGCTACCGGGGCTTGGTGGAGTGGGGAGGGGGTTGGGCTGAGGATTGCTGAGAGGGCTGCTGGTGGTGAGGGTGAGGATAAGTGACGCAAGGGGTAGATTTGTTGTGAAAGGTGGGGACTAGAATCCGTTCCTACTTGTGGACTTGGGCTGTACAGAAGCATAGAGTTGAGCTGTGGGTACGTTGGCTGTACGACTACGAGTGTGTTGTGAACGGGCAGAGTGGAAACTCCTCTCTTGGGCTATGTAGAGATATAGTGTACCATCTCACCTCATCATCCGACTGGCAGTGCCGCTCTCTCATGCAGACAGTACTTCATCGATCTTGTTGAGGGGACTTTCTCTCTTTCTTGGTCCTGTACATGTTATGTTGCAGTACGGGCGCGCTGCCAGATACTTTGGCTCAAAGGCAGATCTAGAGCCTGTCCACTCGCAGCAAATGACCGGAACAGCCGTGAGCTTGCACGGGCTGCATGTAACCCACATTGTAATCGCCCCTTGTGTTTTGTGTGATTTGAGGATTGATTGATCCCGATATGTACGTCTTTTGTCTCGCGACACAACCAGCTCTTATCTTGTTTCCCACCTGACCCAACCCTCTCTTGCCCATCCCACCTTCCTCTCAACCTCCCGCTACTATTGCGTCCACTTGCCCTCCTTCTCCTCCACATACGCCTTCAAATCCTCAATCGTCACAACCAAAATGCCATACCTCTTTCCAAACTCAATCAGCTCCTTCGCCCTCATCATATGCACGCCCGTCATCTCGCCCCCCTTGCCAGGCACATCCTTCGCCTCTTCCACCACCTCCGCGATGACGCCCACGGCCGGCTCGAGTCCCGCAAGACGCGCAAACTCCACCGCCGCCTCCGTGTGTCCCTGGCGCTGCCGCACTCCACCCGCTACCGCCCTCAACGGCACAATATGCCCGGGGCGTCTGAAACTCGCGGCTGTCGTGCTGGCCGCCCCGAGCAGTCTACACGTCGTGCTGCGGTCTGTGGCGCTGATGCCCGTGGTGACGTTGTCCGCGGCGTCGACGGTGATGGTGTAGGCGGTGCGGTTTGGGTCGGCGTTTTGCGAGGCCGACACCATGGGGGGCAGGTCGAGCGTGTCGGCCAACGGGGAGGGCAGAGCCGCGCAGAGGTAGCCGCTGCTGTGGTGGATGAGGAAGGAGGCTTTGGCGGGCGTGAGGGCGCTGGCGGCGATTATTAGGTCGCCTTCGTTTTCGCGCGAGGGGGAGTCGAGGACGATGAGGAAGTCGCCGGCGGCTGGGTTTGGCTTGCTGTTAGCGGGAAGGCTCTCGTGTTGGGGAGATAGAGCGGGGAGGACTGGTGGGAGTGGGTTGCGAGGATACAATGCGTATTACTGGTGTATACCAGTGAAGAGGCAGGTGAGAGAATACGAGTGCATAAGAAGCAACATACCGAATGCCTTGATAGCATCAGGGATAGAGTCAAACTTGAGCTCCGAGTCGGCCATGATTGATCGCTATATTACACTTGCCCGCGCGGTCTGCAAACAAATGAACGATTGAAACCACCGAGGAGTTCGCTGTATAGTTGTGTCCGTGTCTCAAGCCAAGAGAAAATAGACCAGGATGTGGATGTTTGGAGACGATCAGGTCAGGCCAGATGAACGTCAGGCGTCTGTAGAATGTGCCTTGTGATGCGTGCGGATCTCTTGCTCTCCTCTATATATGCTTTTCGTGCTCGTGCTTGTGCCTCTTTTCCAATTTGCAACAATGTCGTCGTGAAACTTTTGGTAAACCCAATCGGTGCAGAAATGCAAGCCTCTAATACTCGAAACTATAACAAAAAGACAAAAATGCCAATCGAAAAAAAATTGCTTTGAATGACAAACACTTGCGGAATCGGTTTGATAGACAATTGGTAAGACAGAGGTAGAATGGTGGCTTGGTAAGCTTGTTATACAACATCTGTCTCACGTATGACTCTGTCCAAAAACCACCGAGCTGCCCTTTCCGACTCTCCAAGTCGCGCAATACCAAAGGTGGGGCATTCGAAGCCCCTCTCCCTCTTCCGACAGCTCTCTCTCTGCTTGCACTTGCTGAGCGGCCGTGAGCGGGTACCGTACCGACCCTTCCTTTTCACCAATTCGCGACAGATCCGAAAATTATTGTTAATTAACTCGGGCTTATGGGACTTTTTGGTTGGAGTATCTGTGCCGAAGTCGGCCGAGGTTTCTATTTCCGTTTGGTCTCAGAGCTGTGATGTCGTGCTTTGTCGTGGATGCGTTTCGCACGGTACAACACCACGAATGTTTGCGGTGAAGAGGCAAGTATAGGGGGCAAACAAGATACTGTGATGACCATGATCTACGGATACACTGTCATGATAATTTAAAATCAAGCAAGTGGTGATTGTAGATCAAAAATGCTTGTAAAGGACGAGAAGACTGCAGAAGTCGTGTCACGCAAGTATACCTACTTCTATGTAGCCATCTTCAACATCGGTGCCATAAGGATGGGCGATGTAGCGGAGCTGTACGGGATGAGAAAGCTATGAGTAAATACTGTGACATCTCAAAGCCATCACTCGAGAATTACCAGGTAACAAAAAAAGGTGATATACAATTTACGATTGATACTAAGCGAGAAAGCATAGAAAACAGATTGGATATTTCAATAAGTTATTCATGACATGATTAAATTCGTTGTGATCGCTGTACCAAACGCCCTTCTGAAGATGATACATGGGGCGGAGAAGGGGACGTCTGTGATAACATCGAAGAAGAAGAAAAGGGCTTTCAAGCAGTGTCAAACGAGTCTTTGCCAGATCTGTGTCTCCTGACAAGATCGGTACGCAATCCGATGCAATAAAATAGAGGAAACATATGCAATTTTCGAGAATTGTCCTCTTTTGTAGAAGCATCACTTCCACCATTTAGCAAGTGCCGAAGCTGTTGTCAGCCTGGAGGGTGAAAGACCAAGACTGCGCACACTCGTAGTGATCAGCTCCAGACCAGCCACCAGAGTAAGTAGCCTTGGAAATGTCAATCTCGTCGTTGTAAATATTGCAGTAAGTGCCGAACGGAACACTGTTCTTGTGGAGGTAGTACGAGTTGAAGGACTTGCATGGCGTGAACGAGTGCAGGCCCTTGGCGACAGCGGCGGCCTTGTTGACCTCGTTTTGCGACCAGGCGTAGTCGGCGCAGATCTGGGCGTTGAAGGGGCCTGGGAAGAACTTGCTGCCCATCCAGTTCTTGGGGGCGTCGATAGCCTTGCCGCCGCAGGACTTGGCAGGACCCCAAGAGGGGTTGGAGCCTGAGGGTGTCGTTGAGGTGGAGGTAGGCTTGGAGGCCTTAGTCGAGGTGGAGGTGGCGATGGCGCTGGAAGTGGAGCTCGATATGGGGGCAGTGCAGGTAGGGACAGTCTCGTTGGTCTTGGTGTATCCGTTCGAGGCAACAATGACGGTGTGGAACTGCTCGCGGTATTCACCGTAGTTGACAGCGGCAGCAGCGCTCAAGGAAGATCCCCAGACAGTGCACTTGTAGTTGGTGATGGAGGCAGGGTCAGGGCACCAGTATCCCCAAACGGTAGCGGCGGTACTGTCGTTAGCAGAGGGGTTGACGGAAGGATCACGCTCAATGTAAAGGTTGAAAGAGGAGCAAAGATCAGTGCTGTCGCAGATGGAAGCGCACTCGGTGGTGTTGTAAGAGGAAAGAGTGTAGACTCCAAGGTAGGAGTTGGCGTTGACAGAGGCGTTCAAGTCCTTGAAGACTTGAGTGTACTCGACACCCTGGGCGGAGCTGGCAACGGTTGAGGGAGCAGCAAGAGCCTCCTCTTGGAAAGGAGGATAAGACTGGAAGGCCTCAACAGTGTCAGGAGTGACATGAGGACCGTAACCTCCAGGCTGAGGTGAGCAAGGATCTTCAGGGTTGATGAAACCGCAGTAAGTACCCTCTTCGATTTGGGTTGGGCATTCGGTGGACGATGAAGTGGTGCTAGTACCAGTTGAAGTCTGCATAGTGGAGCTAGCGGAGCTGGTGCTAAGGGCCACAGATGAAGATGATGAGGTGGAAGAAGAGGTCGCGTGGTAGGTGGATGACGTTGAAGCAGCAGTGCTTGAGGATGCCTGGTTGCCCCCGCCGTTATTGTTATTTCCCCACCCGTCGTTGTTGCCAGAGCCTTGGTTGTTACCCCAGCCGTTGTTGTTGTTACCGGAGCCTTGGTTGGATCCCCACCCATTGTTGTTGCTGGTAGGAGCAGCAGCCTTTGTGGTAGTAGAAGTGGTGGAAGACGAGCAGACCTTGAAGAAAAGGCAGTTCCAGTACTCAACAGAATCCCAGGCCAGGCCAAAGGTGCGCTTCTCAAGATCACGCTTGGAAGGTCCCTGAGTGGTGGTAGCAGCAGCGGTGGCAGTGGTGGTCACTTGGACGCTGGTAGCGATGGTGACGGTCTGGTTCAGAGCGACACCAGTGGGACCAGACTGGACAGCAGGAGCAGCAGAAAGCTGAGCAAAGTCAAGCTGCTGGGGATGAGGAGATGCAACTGCAAGGCCAGCAAGGGCTGCAGCAGAAAGAAAGGTGCTTGAACGCATTGTGATGTGCATAGAGCAAACGAACAGCTCTGTAAATGCTGGAAAATACAAAAAGAGCACCCAATTGGAGAGCCTCGAAAGTGCTTATGAGTGAGAAAAGAAGAGGAAGTGCTGTGATCTTTCAAATGCATCTGAGGAAATGAACCTGAGTTTATATATCTGTGATTGTGAGCAAAACTCGACACCAACTGATCGTCATGGTCAAGGCATGCTACCCGGATAATCTCCCAGACCTATGTATCCATCTTGACATGCTCTGCCACTATGCTGTGCGATACGATGTGGACGGTTCAGGTGAGATACTGTGCTTCCTCCCGACGTCTAGATGTTAGCGCGCGGGAGAGTACCAAGTTCGGCAGCCAAGTCGGATGATTGGCAATATGCTCTGTTTAGCGATACTGAAAGTCGCCTCTACTTGCTATGCGAGCAACAAGCTCAGAGTGATATGCAGCGGTGCTCAATGAGAAGTGGATCTAATAGCAACCACTGCAGGAAGATATGTTGACTCCGACTACTATTGAAAGTCAATCAAGAATTGTGTTTCTACCTTGACACGGCCAATCGCCCTCTATCATGGCAGAAGCCATAGACACTACTCGTACCACAGATCAAGTCTTCATCTCGAGTCAAAATGCCCCGAAATAGCGTGTTAAAGAGCAAGACTGAGTCGAAGTACCATGAGAGATACGGTTCCACGTGGGGCACGTTGCAGCGTCCGCGAACGTTCCAACGCAAGGAACGGCACAGTGAGATGGGAAGCAGTGAGACAGCACCTGGATTGATGTCCAGTTTCTCCGTCGCCCATGATGAGGTTGATGGACCAGGAAGTTCACCAGGGTGATCGGCACCGGCGTCGATTCGCACAAAGCTTGGCGAGAGTGCAGGGCTCATATACAGGCACTGCAAGCGCTTTTCAGTCCTCCATCTATTTGCAGATCATCCCCGAATTGTGCTCTGTCCCCAAGAGCGTCCATGTCAGTCCGCCTCAACTTGCACACCGCGGAGATTTTGTCTGGTCGCTGCAGGTACGAGAGCATTGACTTTGGCGACATGTTGGCAAGCCTCGATACTTTTTGTTCTCTCGCGTGGCAGGCCTTTAGGCTGTATGAAAGTCGGCTCCTAATTCCGTGCCACACTCGGTTAATGAACCTGCGCACCCAAGATAGGTAATTGCATCAGACTCGCTGTGCATTTCAAAGTCAAAAGTTCAAGGCATATATGTGGAAACCTTTCCAAATCTTTGGCTGCTTGTATGGGGGACATACTTTGAGAATGTCTCTTCTTGATACTTAACCGTGCCGTAAGCCCGGTCTTCCTCTAGCTATTATGCAGCTTTGCGGAGAAACTATGTCATAGAATGATCGATGCAAGGAAGAACTGACAACGACAAGTGTGAGTCTCCTTGTGCAACGAACAACTGATCGTCAGGAGTGCACCTGCTCGACATGACTGGTCATCAGTACATATCCTCTGTACGAGGTATGCATAGTTTCCATCCGAGACAGATCGGTACAAGATGTCTTCTACGTTGCAGCAAATCTCCCGACGAGCAGCCCCACTCCGCGTCGTATACATTTGAGCGCCGAACGCAGCGTTGACCAAGGCTCATCTAAGACATCGTATACCGCAGATTTGCTGTGCGGCACAGAAAGTGGGACTGTGAGACACCAGAATATCTGGCCCGCACATGCTCACAACGGACTTCATCAACGTAGATCACACACATGGCGCGATGATACTGACGGCAGATCATCTCTTGCCGAAAGATGGTGTCCATCAAGAGACTGACGCAACTGCAGATCCGGATACTGTTACACCTCGTAATCTGTACGCAGCAACGTTCACGTCTTGGGCAATAGGCGCTTCATGCAAGTATGCGAAGCTGGAGTTACTATGCAGCAGTTTATGCAAATTTTGCGACTCGCTACCAACAATGGCGAAAGATCTCTGACCTCTCGCGTAGACAGTGCGAAAGCAAATGTCTCTGTCAAGAGTGGAGTAGTGGCGTCTAGATCATTAAACAATCAGAGCCCACCACCACCATCTTCAAGGCAGACTCCGTTCGAGGTCTTCACGAATGTCAACCACAAGAGAACCTCGCCTTACGTGATATTGAAGGGGCAAGCCACATCGAAGCGGGAAAGGCAAACGGCTACGGTCCGCAGATGCCTTTTTTCCACACCTTGTCCGAGTCGCAGAAAAAATTGTCATTAAACTTCAACCAGTCTAGATATGATTTTGCAATTATTGTGGCTTTCTGCTCGGCTACCGAACTTTCATATATGCTTACAGCATGCTCGGCGATGAACTCCGTCGGCGGCTCAAACGCCTTTCAGGTACAGCTTCGATAGACGATACATCATTCCCACGTGTATCTCGCATCGTTCTAGATATGTGGATGCGAACTGTCTTGCCCAGTTCTTGTGGGGGGGAGGTGAAAAGCCGACCGAGATAGCACCCAGATTCGAGGCTTCTGCAACAAATCGCTTGATCCACTACGTCAGAAACATTGTCTTGTCGAGGAAACACGACATTTCCTGCCCTTCCTTAGGAAAGAGCCTTCTTATTCGGACCGCACGTGAAGACCATGATCGTAATGGAACGCTATAACATCGTTACCTCGGGCCGTAGAGAGTTCGGCGGTAAATGCTATCGACGTTTAGTTCACCGATTAGTGTCGATTTGAGATTCACCATAATACGTGGGTGATGCTTGACTGGACTCCACGTGCGCTGAAGTGTGGTGCGGAGAATATCGGCGCCGTAGACGGGCCTATACTGAAGGGTTGGCATCAACGTCCGTATTGAGAACGTGGTGTTTGTAACTGATCACGTTGGCACGAGATTGACGACAGATCGCCGATTCTGAGCCGTGGTTCTCTGCGACCTCCAAAGCTTACATGGATCCGACGATCGAGGGTGGTGAGTGAGACAAGTTTGGAGACGTGCAGGGTTGGATACTTTCTGGACAGGGTCGCCCTATGGACGAGGCCATTTGAAATGACCCATAGTAGTATTTATTGTACAGATAGTATAGCGATAACCACATGAAGCTCAGCAAAAGCTCAACATAAATAGCAAAACCAGCTACGCCGAGAGCGTCCTGACCAGCAAGAAGTCTCTAGCTCGTCATTTCCCGTCAAGAATAAAATCATCTCTATCAACGCGAGCTCCATCGCCAATATGTGCTTCCATCTGTCCTCCGGATAACGAGAATCAGACAAGATCTCTACCGTCCATCTGATGCGACAGGCGCGTACGACTTCCTGGGATAGCGCTTCCCATCTACTGATTGACAAAAGATTTGATCTTCTGCTCCGCCCACACCAACACACCCGCCAACCAGGTTTCCTTGCTAGCAGCAGCCGGCAGAGCCGTAGATGACGCGCTGGCTGAAGTCCCCGTAGCAGTTGCCGTAACGGACACAGATACAGTCTGAGTGACCAGAGTCGAAGGAGCAGCAGCCACATGCGCACCGACAACAGCAATGCTTGTGGACGTGACCACAGCCGTCGAGTTAGCGGCGGGAGAAGCAGAGGATACAGTTGGCGCTGGTGCTGGAGGTGGCGTCGCAGAATTGAAGTCGTCACTCGAATTATCCGTCTCGGTAGCTAGGAGACTCGAAAGCTCAGCCAGGGCGGAGCTGATGCCCGCGAGGATGCTCTCAGGCGCCTGGGTGTTGGTAGCGTTGAAGGTCTCCGGACTGGCGAGACTAGTGATCTGTGCGATTGCGGACGAGACACCGGCGGTGATATTGCTAGGTGGAGATGCCGAGGCAGATATGAGGGTCGTGTTGGATGCTGTGGCGTTGACGGCTGCGGCGCCAGCGACGCTGGTGATTTGAGCCAGAGCTGAAGAGATGTCGGCCGAGGGATTGTTTGTGGAAACAAGCGTGACAGTAGTACTGGCATTGAAGGCAATAGGACTGACAGTCACTGTGAGTGGTTGAATGGCAGTGGTGTTTGCGGTAACGGTAGAAGCGCCAGTGGTGAGGGGGGCTGGTGGTGGTCCAGTGCCAGTACCGATTGGTGCTGTAGGCTGCATTGCTGACACCTGTGTGCTATTACCATATGGTGGGCTACCGAAGGTCGGCGAGGCAGCAGGAACTGTGGATAATGTTTGCCCAGCATAGCCGAGGGGAGGTGCGGAAGACGCTACGGATGGTATAACGGATGTCGGAGCAGAGTCAGACGCTACTGGTATTCCTGTGCCAGTTCCGACCGGAGCAGTAGGGTAGATAGTGGGGGACTGTGTTCTGTTCCCGTAGGGAGGTCCGGTAAGCTTAGAGCTAGAATAGATCGGTTGGCCTTGATAATTGAGTGGAGGCTCCGATGAGATAACGCTAGGAATCACATATGCTGGCTCTGAGGTAGTTGAAGGGGACGCATTAGAGGCATAAGCGTATGTAGTAGCATTAGATATTGATAAAGGCAGGCCAGAGGACCCGCCGGTTGGAAGCGCCAAGAACGAAGTTGGCGTGGTCATTGTAACGTTAAAAAGAGACGTGGGCAATACGGGAACTGTAGCATTGCTGATTGATGAAGACAACGAGACCATCGGACCACTGGCTATGGCACCAGTGCCTGCGGGGACGAGTGAGGAAGCAGGCGCGCCATGCCCACCTTCACCATAATACTGTGCAAACGCAGTTCCATGTAGGAACGCTGCGATAATAATGAACGAAGATGCACAAGGCATTATGTAAAGCGAGTGACTGTAAGGGCAATGAACCTTACTGATTGGCAGAGCCTTGCGAAAAGAGTGGTGGTAAGTATAGTTGGAAATGGCAACTGAACAAGACGTGGAAGAAAGCGGTCAAGGCTGTACTTATTTGTGCTGAATACGAGACCTTCTACCCACACATACATAGGGGTAATAGTCATGTCTCATGATGCAGCAAGTACGACGTTACTAATACTGGATGCCGATATGCATCGTAAATCATCCGAGACGGCCTGTGAAGAAGGCCGTGGAGAAGAGGGAGAATACTGCGCTGGCGTTTCGAGTACAGATGCATGTAACGGACGCACAGTCTGCGTAGATCTTTCCTTCGCGGACTTTGCTACGAAGGGTGAAGTCCCAAGTACGACCAGTCCTAGTCCTGGTTTGTCCTGGTTCGTCTCGTGCTTATGAGGAAGCTCAACGGGAATGGCAATGATAGGCTCAGTATTCCTCCGTGTCCATGTCACAGCATCTTCGTGCCTGAACGTACTTGCGATTCACGCAAAGTCGTTGAGCACATGCGTGTTTTAGAAAGGCAGATAGCTCGATCAAAGATCGAAGTTGAGGAGCTTTGAAGGTCCGAGGCGAGGACTGCGCGAAGATCTCCCGCTTTGCATGCGCACTGTCAATCATTGTGAAACACCACCTGCGTTTCGTTAGTCTTGGCTCTGCACAAGGTCCCTACCTTGTCCGCTTTGGTCTTTCATACAATTCGGAGCTCAAAAAAGCAGGCAGCTGTTCAATTAAGCAATATGATAGATGTCAGAACAGCTTCAACGAAACTCTTTTGTGGTCAGGCAGACCCAACACCAGGCTTTTCACCATACGAAGGCATTATTTGATCTACGAGGCTATCTGCCTCCAATGACAAGACTAATGCCATCTGCGGAGGATAGCCGGATTGTTTTGCATCGTCATTAATTTCCGGTTGCGCGGGATAGCGCAATGCGTTTCCGATCCTATTGATTGTCCTTCCATCGCTCGTCGAGTCCAGCCAGGGATGTTTCCTGGGCCAATGTATCATCGACACTTCGCTGAGTTCGCAGCTTCATGGCTTCTCTTGAATCATCTGTACCCTGAGAATACATTGCCAGATTCAAAACGTCTCGCCTGCTCTTGAGCCACATAGGCTTGTGGCAGATTTCCGGCTTCGATTTCTTGTAATTGCAGGCGGAGAAGATGGTATCAGGATGTTGATCACGGACAGAAGAGAAGTTGAACTCGACTACAGCATTCTCAACACCAGCGTAAACAAATGGTGAAGTTGGTGAAGGTGAGGTCAGACTGTAGATGGACCCTTCAGCGCTCCTTCTCATCCAGCTATTGGGGCCTCTCCAAGAAGAGTTGGCGTATCTCTCCCGAGGATTGATGAAGATGTTCCAATCACCACCGCAGTTGGCAGAATCATCAACGCCTGCCACCTCGGCGTAATCATACTGGCTACCCCCTGACACTCGAAGATCGAAGATTTTCAGCAGACAATGTCTCGACGTGCCAGCAATGATTTTGTCCCTGCCACGTGAGAGCAATGAATACACTGCGGCGTCATCTGTGGGGTCCCGGTAAAGTGTTTCATAAGACGAAGGTGACCGCAAGTCATGTAGTCGAATAATGCCGTCATAACCTCCGCTCATGAAAACATTTCCATCACCCCGGCTGCCATTCGAATCCACGAGCGTTTCGATAGGATATATGGAAGATGCTCTTATCGGGTCCAGTGCATCGGCATCCCTACTGAACCCGATCTTCCGGATAGGGTCTTGAACAATGCCTTCAGGCCTGATGGCGAAGACATTTACAGGTTCCACAGAAGGTCCTAGCCCAATGGCGAGCCTGTTAGGATCTAGAAACTGAGTTGACCAGATTCTGCAACCTTTTTGTCTCAGTGGCATAGCATCGATCTTGCATAGGGGCGCAATCTTAAAGATGCCCGAGTCTACTTTGTAAAGGGCGAGTTTTGAATCAGATAAGTTAGCAGCCAGAAGGGTAGTCGAGCTGTCGTCAAGTCCATAACCTGGGCAGAGGGAAATGGATCGTACTGGGGTGCCGTTAGTCACAAAGTAGGTCTTGATGGGACCGCCTTCGTCAGCTGGCATTTGTATAAGTTGTAAATCTCCATTGGCAGTGCCGATAATGATCTGGTCTTGATCATGTATACTGTTGTGACCTTGAACGCTGCCGCCGCCAGTTTTCAAGATCTTTACACTCGTGATATCGTCTCGCCCTTCCACAGCACTGAAAGGTCTGTACGACCACCATCGAACACGCATCCCATTTGCTTCATACTTCTCTTGCCGTTTTTGAGGGGAAGCATTGCGGTAGGCGTCCTCTGTCTCTGTGTTTCGTAGTCTGACTCTTACAACGAGCTCGGCGCCCGCGCTCCACGCCATGATTTCTCGGCGATGGTGCCATTTGTCGCCAATCAGTTCTTGATGACTGTCGACGGCAGGCTGGAAGCCCATGGTCTGGCCGCCCGGTCTTTTCCATTTCTTCAAGGGTAGACCAGTCGCGACAGCTGTAACATCGCCTGCAGGCTCCAGGAACTGTGCGACAAAGGCGCGTCGCTGCCAGTTACGCGAAAGTGTAGTGAGAGCATGGGCAGCGTCCCTCCAACACGGCGGATACTTGAGTGCCGAGAAATTACTTTGAGCAAAGGTTCGCCAACCTTCCTTCTCTACAAAGTTGTTTAGATAACGGGAGCTCTGCGACAAGTGACTGATGGAGGTTGCGGGCGAGTATGAGACAATCTGGTTCAGCAATTCCGCTGGGAGATCTGCTAGCATCGTGGTATGACCGTCCAGCGGTCTGCCAATACATGCGACAAGTGATTGATGTCCAGATATCGAGTAGCAATATTTTGCAAGCACGTATGACTGTTCGGTGTAGACATTGACGTAATTGAGCATTCCCCACAAATCTGTCAATCGTCCACGTTCTTTGGCCTATCGGACGTGACCACTGGACGTGAACGCATTACAAAAACATACTCGTATAATCGACCCCTTCTCTTCGTTCTCAGTCACGTTCCTCAACGCCCTGATACCTTCGAGATATGGCTGTGCCTCTCCTCTTGTTTGCATTTTTGACCCTGTACATCGTCTATCGATACATTGTACATCCGCTTGTTGTTTCTCCACTATCACGCGTCCCGAACGCACATCCAACAGCACCATTC
Source organism: Dothideomycetes sp. NU200 (assembly GCA_027943355.1). Taxonomy (NCBI): domain Eukaryota; kingdom Fungi; phylum Ascomycota; class Dothideomycetes; species Dothideomycetes sp. NU200. The sequence continues at coordinate 117,695 of BSCJ01000034.1, read as the reverse complement.
TCATCCGCTTGGATCCTTTGGACTCGCTATGTAGGAAAGGAAAATGTGACTGTGTATACTGCCCACAAACGTTTAGGTCCAATGATCAGACTAGGGCCAAATGAAATCAGTGTGAATTGCGTGGATGGTGGCATTCGTACGGTAAGTCTTACACAGCATTTCGCACCCTCTCATCAATCCTTCAGCCCTCCCCCGTCGATGTACAAGGTACGAGTACAGCAAGGCATCGCCTATGGATCGTTCCGGAACTTACCAAGCAACACTGCATTGTCCGGCCGCACTTGTATTATTTTTATTTTGCATATCAAGTACCGGCGCTAGAGACCTGTGGCTGGCTGATGGAACGATCCTGGTCATCTTTGCGCAGACCAATCAGCTAATGTTTGAGCAAGATTTATTCCGGCGGCTACGAGAAGGGCGAATGGTATTCGAATGTTTTCGACAATTATGGTGTCGACTGCATGTTCTCCATGGAGAAGCGCGAGCCACATACTGCGCGCAAGCGGATGCTGTCAAACATATACGCCAAATCCGTCCTCCAAACTTCACCTACAATGGCCGAGATCTGCAAAGAAGTATTGTGCCGTCGTATGCTGCCGCGTATTGCCAACGCACCCAATGAAATCTTAGATGCATACGAATTGTTCTGTGCTGTCACCATGGATGGTGTGACTGGTTACCAATTCGGCCTGACGCAGGGTTCCAATCACATACAGAGCAATGATCTCGGGGCAAAATGGCTCCGAGACTACAAGGCTCGCCAAGATTACATCTTTTGGCCGCAGGAGCTCCCCAATCTGACAAAGTTATTCGGTTGGTTTGGAGTTCGACATTTGCTCGTCCCGAAATGGGTGGATCAAGCCAACGCTGACATAGAAGCATGGACTTTGAGCATGGGCGATGCAGCCGAAAAAGTCATTGTAGGAGGTGAAGTATTACCGTCGGGCGATCAACCCGCTGTTTATGCTCAACTCCGCGCCATGATGAAGAAACAAGAATCATTCGGCGACAGAAAAGCCCAGAGCAGCACGCTTACAGAGTCGCAGAGGCTCGAGATAGCTTCTGAGATGTTAGACCATCTCGCTGCAGGGTTTGACACTTCAGGGATAACATTGACGTACTTGGCATGGCAATTGTCTCGACCAGAAAATGAACGAATTCAAAGAGTTTTACAGCGTGAGCTGATGGAATCTTTATCGCCTCAGATACGCGCAGTTACGAACAACGAGGAGGTGACCTTACCAGACCCAAAGACCATGGATGCACTGCCAATGCTGCACGCCATTGTCATGGAAACGCTACGACTTCACGCAGCAATCCCAGGCGGTCAGCCACGCGTGACACCAGCTAATGCGACTCTTGGACCGCCAGGTGCGGAAGTTCACGGTATCCCAGCGGGTGTGCGTGTGGTCTCGTACGCACACTCACTCCACCGTAATTCAGAAGTGTTCCCCGAACCTGAGACGTGGCGACCAGAGCGCTGGCTCGACGAAAAGCGCGAACTGTGCATGAGCACCGAGCAAGCTCGCTGGTTTTGGGCTTTTGGTAGTGGAGGAAGGATGTGCATTGGTTCCAACTTGGCACTCATGGAGATCAAGCACATTGTTGCGACCATATGGTCCAATTTCTCTACAAGTGTAGTGGATGACTCGGGAATGATACCTGCTGGACGGTATACTGATGAGCCGTTAGGATCGCCTGACGGCAACTACTTACTTCTGCGCTTTTCAAAGATGGAATCTAGCGAACCAGGTTTTATTAGATGAAGTAATGGAAATCTGCTTGCATGTGACTGTGCAGACTATTGCCTTAATGGAGAAGGTGGCTACACTATGAACGATAGGTATAGTCCTGATACAAGCCTGTCCTTAGGTCAACATCTTAAGCGTAATTTCAAGCTTAGAATCCTTGTCGCCGTTGTCATTTACAACACCGTGTTTCAGAAATGACGCTCTGGGTCACAACGATCTCGGTCACTAACACGGATTATTGCTTGTTTGCTAGAACGATAGATCACAAGTACAGCGCAGCTCATCGTTGCTTAGCTTCACGGCAGATTCTCTCAATAGGGGACATTTTCTTGAACAGTGCCATCCTCTCTTGAGATCAAGGTTGTGGACGAAGATCAATACTGCCAAGAGGAGGTCTAGATGTTATCGTAGATGTGTTCCAGCAGCTTGGGTACCGAGGTCATGCGTCCTGAGTTGGCACCGAACGAGCAAAGGAGTGGCGGATGGGTCTATTCCGATCGGAAGACCGAGGCTCAAGGCCGATTGCACATCGCAGCGAGGGATCAACAAAACTTTAGCCACATGATAGGGTTCGTCGTGGGAATGCAGGATCAACATGATGGAAGAAAAGCTTTTTGTTGTAATGATGGCCAAATCAGTCATCGAGATGACATCCCGTACGAAGGCCGCATCGCTGATGTTCACCTCTTTGCACTCGACCGCAGACAAGCCGCAAGGCTGACACTTTCGGTCCCGGTGGTGATCTCTAGATGTGGCAATGACGAATGAGACATTCGCATCTATCTCCTTTTGTCTGACCGCAAAAACTGGTGATACATTCTTTACCAGATCAAGCACGACTTCGTTGAGATTCCCCTTCCTTGCGCAAGTGCCGAGGGAATGGACCGATGGTCCGCGTATCTGAGACCTGTTAGAAAAGACGAGCCGTGACCCGACAGCTGGGCGAGACTCTACAGCCAAAATGTATGGCTGTCCACGGCTTGCCGTAGTCAACGTATGCTATCGTCCTTGATTAGACATCCGTCATAAAACACATATCCGCTGTCCGCACTCTTCAAAGCATTATTTCAGCGTGAGCGGAAGGCTTGGAGAAGTTGGCTCTCAACCATGGAAAAAGGTGCGGGAGACGGCTGACCACGTGGTAGATCCGAAGTCCCACTGAGACGGTCCGGTGCAACGGTATGGGAGAGCCCGACCCAATCCATAGTGTTGGGTAGCACTGGCGCGGCTCTAGCATTGTGTCTTGGGTGATGAAAAGGGGAGCCAGTAGCCATCGCCAAGCCATGGCTTAGGAAGGGAGTGAGACATTCAGTCGTAAATGTGTCAGATTGTAAAATGGGGCATCCGAAAATGGTTGAAGGATTGTTACGGAAGATGGGCAATGGAGCAATCGTAGTCGCGTAAGAAATGCGGTAGCGGAGGTGACGACTTGACTAATTCTCAAAGACTGGTGTCCAGCAGGTCTACATCATTGCTAGGAGTTTTGTCCGTCCATGATGTCTCAGATCAATCGGAACCAAGGTGCAGCCCAAAGAAGCTGTCGCATGCCACGCGCGAACACCGATGATGTCGAGGGAAGATTCTACGTTAGTCCGGTCCTTGGGGCTGAGACAAGATGTTGAGCAAAGAAGATGAGACATAGTGGATTGATGTTGTAGAAGTTGAAAGATCTTGGCGGAGTAGTGAGCTAAGCCTCGGCCAACTATGCCGACACATCCGTCGCGAACATGCTAGTACATCATCTGACCTCCTAAAATGAATGCAAGTCAGATGGCCTTTACTGGCTCAAGGTCCCGGTATTATTTGCATAATATCCAGCTCGCTGGCCTATAGGATCGAAGAAATCATAGGTTGAAGTACCCCCTCCAAATGAAAGGTACAGCACGAAACGTGAAATGGTGTGCTCCTCAAGCTCCGATTAATTGACGTCTCGCCTTGACAGATATCCAGGGATGTATCCATGTGTGTAGCACGAAAATTTGGTACTACATGGCTATCTGTCGCAGCGCAGGGTCATGCAAAAGCGATGCCTGTCAATGCGATCTGCTCTAGGATCTGAGAATAAACATGCCCACGCCTATCACCTGCTCGCTTGCTAGCCCCAATGCAGGGCAACCTATTCTCTGTCCATAGATGAGATGTTCCGCTTCGCAAGCAGCACACTTCAAGTCAACACGCTACGCACCTTAACAAAGATAGATATGGACGTTGTTGCTCTCCTTGTTGCCACAGTGGGACCTTTTGCCATTCAGATGGGTGCGCCTAGACGCAAGGTTTTGACGAAGACATTTGCGGAGAGACAAGTCGCAACGGCCGGCGTGACTCGTATAGAACCGCGAGCATTGGGGCTTCCTCTCCGGCCCTTGCTGACAATATTGTCATCAATTACATGTAGGATCATTAAATCCTGGGCAACCTAGCCTGCAGATTTTACATTGCACAGCTCATGCACCTTGGTGATGAAAACAACACACATATAGTAAATATTATATTAATCAAATCAATTGCATTTTTGGGGGGGTGGACGACTCTGGCCTGGGCGCTATGACCTGTGGGCTACCCGGTAATGGTAAGCCACGATTTGCACCTTTTAGGTTGTCCTTCGTTTCCAGCATCACCCCCTTCTGGCGTTCAGCTGGGCGCAAATGGCCAAAAACATACGATGACCACGGACGGTTGCGGCTCGAACGGCGAGACGTCCCTGTCTGCGACTGTTTTGGGATGACATGAAGGGTCTTTTTCTAGTGTTGCGAGGCCCACGTGGTAGTCTGCACAAATGTCTTAAATTGTTGGAGCCAACCTGATTCACTTTCCGACTCGTGCAAATCAGCCAGGATGCCACGCGACAGGCGTATGCGGCTGTCCGGGAGAAACGTGGCTTGTGCAACCATATGCACATCAACGTCCAACTCGAGGGCAATCGTTATCACTGCCATGTGAATGGTTCAACACCTTCGACAGAGGCAATCGCACGCGGGCGATTTGCTTTCTGGCGGGGTCTATGTTTTTTGGGGTAAGTTCAATCGTCATTTATGGGCATATTGAGCCGCAAAGCAAAGTGGAATCGCGTGCGATCAAAAGCCATGATCGCCGTTAAACTATGATAGAGGAGGGCATCAAGCTCTGTGCTCTCTCCTCTTAGGAGGCCAAACGGTTCGCCATGTCTTGCATGACACGGACGCCAGGCGCTGGGACCGAGTTCGGCTCGTAGTCGCGTGGGCTCTGATGCGCCTTAACGCGCCTTAGCGGCCGTGCCGCAAATGAGAATGGCTGATATCATCCCAATCATGCATCGGCGGGCTATTTCCTGCAATGTCTCTGATGCAAGCCCCGGAGCGTGCTAGGGTCTTGACAGCAGCCTCCGCACCGGCAGGTTCCCGGGAAGCGTGACTGACCAGGGCGCCGTGTAGCTTTTCATGTACATTATCTGAGGGAAGGGTGCGCATCGAGCGCATGTGAGCGGCATGAGGTCGTGTAGCGCGACTCTCCTTAGAGTGACCATGGCAGCACATTAAAACGTACCTTGCAGCGCGATCGTCTCCCGCAAAACTCGTTCTGTCCATTGCTCCTTCTTCCATTTGACAGACTCCACAAAGCCTCCCCTGCCCTGCAAACGATCGTGTAAGGCTGACAGAGAAACCGTTATACCATCTGGAACAGGGCGCCACGTTGTCATAAGGCACAGCCGGACAAACGTGCCTAGTCTCGTGCACCTGAGACAGTGTTTTTGTCAGGTTGAGGGCATTAGCAAGTGGTTGCGTGGTTGCGCAATCGGCAGCTGGGCCTGACTTGACATTATATGGTTCGAGTGAGCCATCCCCGGGCACGCTTGCAAGGGACTTCGACTTTGCAAATCTGGTAGCGAAAGACATCGTCAGCGGGAGCAAAGCAACTCAGAGCTACTCGTCGGCCAACGAAATCCGATATCCGCATCTTTTCCAAGATCGCCACATTGTTAGTCTACACTTGTTTGCGAAGTTACCGCGGACTGAAGTACTGACAAGGCGCTCCTCACCAGGCCCAGAACAATTCACATTTCCTGGACCTTTCATCTGACCTTGTATCCTCGGTCTTCCATCCCTGCTTGATAATTATCCTGTCGCGCAAACAGACCCGCACCAAAGGCATACCGGATCAATTTCGCACCAAGCCCGGGTGGCCCAACTTTTGTGGCTACTAAGGAGACTTTCGACTTGGCTTTTTTGGGCACCATTATCCTCTTACCTCCCCTGCATACACTACTACCTTGACCAGGCTACATACCTGATTGAGGGTCGTGTCGCAGGTGTATATTGATAGATCAAAAAGATCCGTCTCGAGGTACTGAAAGTAACCAGATAGATTTGTGGAGAGCCAGGGGTCATCACGGCTCTACAACTGGTTGCCGGAAGCTTTTTTAACGTCCAGTACCCGCAAAGGCTCCCGCGCAGAACGTCTGATAGCCTGTACCAAAAGTCAGCATCACATTACTGGTCGCAGGAAGGGCCAACCGAGCCGTTGATCTCATACTGTGTATGCGATAATTGTTTGCTTAACGGGCCATCATCATCATCATCAACACAACTCACTACAAGTGTCTCTCCAATCGCGAGCGCCGCATTCACTGCTGCGCATGGAAGCGTCTGAGCCGCATCGCACACTGCTCGACAACCGCCACTCGACGAGATTGTCAAGACGATCTCTGTCACGCACAGAAGCTCTCATTCCGATACGAAATTGTCTCTATCTTTACGCCTTTTATACATCAGATAATCGCCAAGTCCGGCCAGAACCAAATCTTGGCCACTGCTTTAATTGATCGAATCAACTCATTTGTTCTTGAAAGCGCAACGTGCTCTGGTACTAAATCTTCACAAACTTCCAAGGCCATCGTATCGGATCAGAAGCTCCTGCATCGGCACGTTTCTGTTGTGTTTGGGAAGCTCTTGCGCCAGCCTTGCCGAGCCCGCGGTTCACTCAGAAGGCACCGTGAGGCTGCTCTCTGATGAACTTCTATCTACCCTCAGAGCAACCAACTTCCAGCTATCTTCGGCTGGATAGGTAAGGCTGCCTGCAGTCGTACCAAGCTTTTGCGCTACCATGATCCAAGACAATCCACTAATGATGCTCATTTACAGCGGTGATTATGAGCTCATTGTACGGCAACAGCCCAGAGAGGCTCTCATAGCCCAGCCGGGCAAGGAGAAGAGTACGTATTGATCACGTGTAGCATCATGGTATCAGAACTGACGATGCGCTCGTATTTCAGACCGAAAACCCATCGACCCACCACCGATAGTGCAAATAAAGGTACCAGAAGTGAAAGACCCCATACGGTATGTGAATCCACGCAATTGTGCGATTCCTAATGCTAATTCCTCGCAAAGTCAATTTTTACAGAGTCCCTATTTGTTCATGATGTGCCACCTTGAGCCGGGCGACTCATCGATATCCTCACAAGAAGCCAAAGAAGGTTTAATTGGATCGATAAGCTCTTCTTTGCACAGATTGAAGGATATCAACAACGAAGGTATGTTAAATGCGATCGCTATATCGGTAAATTGCTGATGATTCTGTAGATGGCGGGTTCTTCGTCTTTGGAGACATATCGGTCAAGATACCTGGGACACACCGTCTGAGATTCACCCTGATGGAGCTGCAAAAGTAAGTCTAACAGCGAATATGCACAGAAGTTACGTGCTCACCAAGGTCAGAGACGAAGGTCGTGTAATCAGCTTGCGGTCAACCCTATCTGAACCCTTCAATGGTGCGTATTGATCTCAGCTTTCTATGCGTTCTGCGACATGCCAGTGTTAGGGCAGACACCACAGGCATTTCGCGGACGCAATCCGTCTCGTATCAAGCTAACAGGCACAGTTGTTCCACAGAAACACTGGCGAGGTCTTGAGGAGTCGACCTACCTGTCGAGGGCTTTTTCAGACCAAGGCGTACGACTGAGGCTTCGCAAGGAGAATCGAACCATGAGGTGAGCAGGGCCATGGTCTTAAAGGCGCACAACAAGCTGATTTCATATAGCCAAAAGCGTAATTACCAGTCTTTTCAGGACCCGCAGCCTGGAACATCTTCTGTTGCAGGAGAGCAGACAGGCTCGGTTTACGGTGCTAGCCCCGTGAGTTCTCAATACGGATTCGCTGAAGGGCTACCAAAACGACAAAGATCGGACGACTACAGTCAGCATAGTGTCTACCTTGGAGAAAGAGCTGTACCGACTGGCTATACATCGCGAGATTTCGGTTCTTCTGTCTCGAGTGTCACCGGATACTCTGGAGGCCCAAGACAATCACCTCAGACAGCTTACGGTTTTCAACAGCCCCCTACAAGTTCTAGTTTGCCCACATACTATCCTCAAGCACAATCTGCATCTTCTGTTCGAAGTGTAGACTCGACTGGTCGGCATTCACAAGTCACCGCTCCAGGAGGATCTTATAGCTACCAGACCAGTGGACTGAACACGGGTGCGCTACGCGACTTTATTTTTTACTAGAACCATCTAACAGTTTCAGATCCGAGCGAGTTTTTCACAAGAAGACCTGGCGATACGTATAGTTCGCTGCAGCACACGCCCGCTGGTATGACACCGACAATAGGGGGCACGGCAACCGAGTCGTTCCACAACCCAGGCCATAACATGTTCACGCCAGCGGGATCGGCCACTGGCGGTAGCGCAACATCCATGTATCAGCACTCGAATATGCCATCGCCAATGGATCCTGTCACAGGAGGTAGTTCAACGAGCGCACACACCCCAAGCTCTGTTAGGGGTTCAGCACTTAATCCCTCGGCACAGCCTTTCAGTATTCAATCGCAGCAACTGCCATCTCAATCACTGCAACTGCCATCTCAACCACTTTCCTCGCAAGGCTATGGGAGCGTTCCAGACCAACAGCAATATTCATACCCTCACCCAGCTGCTCAGCAATATCCACAGCATCCACAGCAACAGAGCTACCAACACTCCCCACCGACGACATTACAGCATTTGACTCAACCACTACCAGCACCACACCCACAGCGCCAGGCTGACCCCAATGAGCCATATGAGCAACAGTGGCCACACTACGCGCCGTAGGATCTTGTGTGACACGGAATTATCATCAACTAGACAGTCAAGAATTCAGGTGGACGGAGCGAGCTTTGTGCATTCGGCTGGGAGTTGCCCAGCTCAGTCAAAGGCGAGAATAACATCAGGAGGCTCAAACTTTAAACCATATCGACAGCTCGCATCTATTGGATCAATGGCGTTTCGAGGGAGCCAATTCTCATGGCCTGTGTGGACACAGACTTCAGCACCAAGTCAATTAGATCCGTTGGCCCACGCCATGAAGACTAGGTCACAACGCATGTCCTGCATAGTGACTGCGTACAAGTGACGGAGAAATCACGAGATGGTTTCAAACTTGTTACAGTGGAATGGACCGCCCGGAGACCCGATCAAGACAACACTGGCATAGCCTCCGACGAAAACGATTTTGGCAACCACACCATGAACCAAGCTGCCGGGATATATGTTCGCATTTGGCCGAGACGACGAAATAGATGACTTGACCATAACGGCGTTGCATAGCACACGGACCATATGTTTTAGTAAAACGGCTGCACAGGACAAGGGATATAACATCAGCCAAGACCACAACAATTAGGTTAAGGCCGTATCCCATATATGTCTCACTGAGGAGATGCATTACACTCTTTTGTGTGGAGGGTCTGGCCTTTACATCGTTGTATAACGCTGAATGGACGCCAATCTCTCTACCATCCTTCCGTATCTACAACATCCCTTTGGATTGGAGTAACGATATACGACCGACTGTGCCCTTTGACGCGGCATCACTCCCTGCACACGGTCATACCTAGCTTGACTACATCAAGCCGACCGGCCAAGAGGATTGAGGTGTATACAAGAGGAGGACCAACAGATGGGGCGTTCTGATATACCACCAACACCACCACCACGACCACAAGCGGCAGAGCACATTGATGGTCACTAAAGGCGTTGGGGACTTTATTTGGGACACATGGTACAATATTTCTTGGACATTGAAACTACATTGGGGACATACAACGGGGCATATTTCGGGATAAACGACATCACATTGGCGATACGGGGACCAACAGAAGGGGACATTCATAACATGGGCTATGCGCAGCAAGAAGAGATGGGATCTACGATACGAGAAAGACGTTGTGCATGAACTTCCCTCCTTTACTTTTCAACTTCAACTACATTATTATTATTATGTTATCATAATCTACTAGCGAAGGCGTTTTTCTGAGGTGGTTCATTTCAATAACAATACCCGATGGATCACAAAGCAACACAACAATCAAATCAAGCAAGACAGAGCAAAACTTATTCATTTCCGGCCTTTTACCATTCTTTGACTTTGAGCCATTTGTACTCATCATCTTCCTACCTGCGTGTGTCTTCCTTGCTGTACTTTTGCTTCGGAACCCGATCTCCCTCTCTTCAGCTGATCTACACGCTTGTAGTTCCCGAGCACCATCGTGTAGTGGAGTGGACCAGCTACAGTAGTTGCACACGGGAGACCCACCCCGACCTTGTCCGACCCGAGACAGTAAGACTTGGTATTACGACTCTCCTTCCCATCTGTTGTTACATCCATAGAGCGCAGATCCTATGGGGGATTTCCGTTTTCCCTCGTCATTCTTTGTGCGAGTCTGTGTATGGTCTAAGCCGTGTTCATGCCGTGTTTCCAGCGCAGCCGTTTTCTTGCTCGTCACGCCTTCATGTCTTGGGGTTGGAAGGAATGGTGTAATAGTCTGCTAGGTTGCTAGTTGCCGTGAACCGTTTTAATCGTCTTCGATTTGTTGTTATTCAAACACATCAGGATCGAGCGTCAGTTGGTTTCGAAGGTTGAGGGTGAAAGGTTATAGTTCTTATTATCCATTCTATTTCACAATATGTCCGTAGTCGATTTTGTTAGCTTGGTGGTATGTCTCGCAAGACAGTCTTCTTTCACGCACTGAAAGCCGAGGAAGATAGGTGTAGGTTAAAGATCCCGCCAGACACTTGATGAAATGATAAGAGCATACATGAATGTGCAGCCTGCTTTATTTGGAGACACATATACACACGTCCACACCAGCACAGCAACGATGCAGACACCCAGTCTACACTGTCTTTTCCATCTTTACCGAAAATTCTCCATCTGCATCGTCATTCAAAGCACTCGGATTTTCATCAAACCTCACCACGCCATCCTTACCTCTGGCACCTAGTAACTCTACTGTACCTCTAAGCGAGCAGGAACGAGAGAGCGCAAAATCTTTGCCAGCATTGCCCCAATCACTTGCTCATTACCGAGCCAAACGACCTATCCCTTCCAAATACATATGCATACATGTAGGAAAGTGTGAGGGAGCATGCCGTACAACATTGTCACAACCGACAATCATACAGAACCATTACCCAGTCATCCATCGCACTACCGCGAGTCAAGCGGCTCACGTGGCAGAATGTTTGTTTCTATTCCGGGACGGTCTGCAATCTGCATGTGGATTTGCAAACGAGGTTATACATGGGAATATGCACGACGTGGGACAAATTACATGGTAACACAGCATTGACATACCTCGCATTGTCATGTACGTGAAGATATGCAGAGGGGTAAATACCAGTATTGACAGCATTGACAGATGCCAGCTCGGACAGGGCAAGTGGGTCAAATGCAAGAGTGCAGGTATTGGAAGGATGAGATCGACGACCAGGTAAGCAGTGTGATTTATACCCTCAGGACCAGACAGCCGAGGCTGGTTGCTTTGGTGCTTGATGAAGGTCCTTTTGATGGACCAAGTTGGCAGACGTGTTCATGAAGTAACTTTGTTACTTGGAAGATAAACGAGGATGGGGATTAGATAAGGTGTAGGATATATCGGCTGTGCTGTGCGAGAGTGATCGTAGAAGAGTAGACGACGGCAATACATTTCGTTGACATCGCTTGCGTGTCTTACGATGAACGAGCCAAGGTGTGTGCATTTCAGACTGAAGACAAAGAAAATGCACGCGATGTATGCATGCACGCAGACGAGCAAAGCCGGGAACAGCAAGGACACATATCTCGTGAAAAGTGTAGGAATAGAAACAGACGCATGACAGGTTGACGACAGGCATACTCTATATGAAAAGGGAATTGCATGTTCGTAACGGATAGACAGAGCATGTACAATCATGCAGTCAAAGAATGCATGTAACCGGAAGAGATTACAACGGGTTTCCCAGCAGGTCGGTCGAGCACTATACAAGGCAGGCAACAGACAGCAAGCAGCAGGCAACAAAACAGAAACCGACAGGGAACAAGGTAGTAAACAACAATCAATCATGAACAAAGGAAGAGAAGTCAATAAGCAGGCGAGCAGCAGCTGACGTTGAAATAGAAGTCGACAACGGAGGCGTGCATTAGACTAACGAAGCGACCGGGTTGTGCATGGACGGTACTACTTGAACTACTCTCTACACACAAAGGCAAAGTCTTGATGTAATAATAAAACAGGAAAAGGGTCTCGACTGGGGGTTTGGGAACTCATGTCAAGGGGAAATTGACTCTGGCTAGCTGCATTAGTTGTGCGGCGCGAATGCATGCATGCACTGTATCAAGTCGGAAGTTGCATCCGGTTGTGGGTGCTTTATGCCGATGGGGCCAGAGATGGGATTGGTTGGAGAGAGCCGGAGGAGAATCGGGAGTTGCATGGGTGTACTTTGGGGGTGTGATGGTCAGAAAGGTGAGCACAAGGAGGGCAGTTGTTGTTGCACTTGAAGCACGACAGTATGTCAATCTAGCCTCTCCATCTATCCACCCAGGCCTTCTAACCTGTGAGATTTGAGGTTGTAGATCGTCTGTCAAGGTGGAATGGTATCAAAAAGCTGATCATGAGTGTAGCGGAAAGCAATGGAAGTGCAATGATGTGGTGGGCAACACCAACGGAACAGCTTGTAGAGTTTGTAATCGTGACGTGAATTGGTATGATACGGGCTGATGTAATGAAAATCAAAGGACGCGCTTCTCGACCTGTTGCGATGATGGACGAATCAGTCAAGATGGACATGATAATCGAGGTGATGATGCGACAAGGACATACCCTCCATCCGTTGCTGAATTCGAAGCCGGCAGGAGCAATTGGCCTGTCGGTCTGGCCTCTGAGGTAGCCGGTCAGGCGTCTGTCACGATCCATCACTGTGGCAGCAGTTCGTCAGCCCTCAAATCGTTTTTCATGTCCATTCATGGACATGCTCCCAGCAGCTCGCAGTTCGCATGTTTGCGTGGCAGTAAAGACAATGTGCAGAGCCGCCCTCTTCTGGTCTCTTGCCTCGGTGATGAATGGTGCTCCGTTGGGGGGTTGGCCTACTTTGTTTGTCCCATTGATCGATCGAGTGTCTTTGGCGCTTTCCTCCGTTCTGCATGTGTCTGAGCTTGGAGAGACCTGCGCCGGTGACTCCGAAGAACTGTGCTCGTCGTCAGTTTTGTCGACTTTGATGACCGCGAAGTAGAAGGAGGAGCGCGAGACATACTCCCAGCATGATTGCGTAGGGCAGCAAAGCCTCAAAGGGGACACCCATTGTGAAATAAGTGTGCTTGTTGTGTGGAAATCGGATGAGCTCAATTGAGCGGTTTGCTGTATAGTGCTGCTGCCGTCCACTCGGTGGTGTTGCTACCTTACAGCGCAGCCAACTTGCACGCCAAGCCCAGCATCTACGGCTACTTCCGTACCCATACCTCACCCTAGGTCATCACCAGCTTTCAGCTTGAAGGCGCCGCACAGGCACGACAGGCTGTCAGTGAAAGTAGAGGGCACGGACCACGGACACTCATCACACACAGGGCAGGCGCGACTTACCCCAACTCTTGGCTCTTGTCTGGGGGCTGTTGATATTAGGACCGCAAGCATCAATCATTAATTCACCACGACCTTCATCTGCGATCGGACCACTGACCGGAGTTTCGCATCGTCCATCTCTACCATCTGAGTCGCTGCATTTGCCCCCAACGTGCACATCGACCCCTGCGCCAATAGGAGCCCTCTCCTGAAGCTGCTGAAGCACGTCCGACGCGCCTATTGCCTACTTCCACTCGCACGTGTCAAGAGGCCGACGAGTCCATTATATCGCTCCCATCTTTAGTCCACCGCCGAGCACACGCGTTCCAACCTCCATCTTCACCTGGGACTTTTGGTGGTGCGAGACGTACATCTTGAGCGCCAAGACCACAACAAGCCTCCGACTTGCCTACCACAACGAGTGCATGGGCAACAGACGTACCTCGCTCTCTCTGTGTCTACAGTCGGACTTCTATAAAGACCAAGAGATATTCACACAACCTGGCGACTGTCGTGCTGCGAGCTCCGGCGCATACGCCTTCTAGGCGTCGTGCTAGAGGTGCTGGTGCTGCTTACAACATGCACCTGCGGAACGGTAGCTTGGATATCAAACCCAGCCTGGACGATGCCGACATGGAGGACCCACCATCTGCGGACGAGGATGACCAGGAGCCTGATGCAGAGGCCTCGGAAGAAGATGCAGAGGGCGAGCAAGTGGCAGATGACGACGACGACGATGATGATGAAGACGACGAGGGTGAGCTTGTAGGAGCTGTAAAGAGAAGACCTAGCACAAGAAGCAGTGTGCGCCGTAATAAAAGACACAACGACGACTCTGCCTCTGCTAGCGGGGACAACTCAGACGCCGAGAGCGAGTCCAGTGCGGAAAATGAAAATGAATGGGCTGCCGAGACCGATGCCGAAGAAGACGTTGATGTTGACATAGTTGGCCAGAATCGATGCGTGTAAGTTGCAATATCCAGCGGCTGGATTCGCCGACCGACTCATGCGTTATATTGACTGACGTCTGTTCTGCTCAGTTTCTGCGGGGAAGATGAAGAAAACGATCCGAGCGAGGATTACGAGGAATATCTGGCCTGTGCTGTTTGCGGCGATCATGGTAAGTCTCTCATCTCATTTCTTGTTCTCTGAATAAGGAAGAAAGATGGAGTACACGACCATCTACAAGTAGACTTTCAGGGTCTCCGGCTGATTTACCTTGTTGCAGCCCACAAGCAATGCGCAAGAAACGCTAGTGCTCTTAACTCCGAACAAGGTACGATAAGATCTTCCACCGTCGCCGATTCTTGTCACTAGTACAAGTCGTATGCTTACCATTTCCTCTTTCGAATAGATGTCTCCAGCTGGCGCTGCAAGGACTGTGTCGAAAACAACCTCCAACCCGAGGTGAATCTCAAGGATGTCTCCGACATTGCATCTCGTCGTCGCTCCTCAGTACCAAAGCTTACTCGTGATTTACTACCTGCTGCCCGGGGCGGTATCAAACCTGATGCACACTCTGTCTTCAACAATCTTATTCTTGATGATGACCCGCTGGACGGGTCGCGATCCCTTAGAAAGCGGAAGACGACCTCCCCAGATGATGATGACCCTTCTCGAACTGTCAATCGCAACAAACGTAGGAGAGTGTCCTCACATTCTGAAATGGACAATAACATCAACGTCACACCCAGAGCCATGGCTCATCATCTAAATGGTACTGCCATCTCGGATGGTGAAGAAGACGATACTGCAGCAGATGGAGAAGCTCGCGGGCTACGTTCCACGCGGAAAAGAGCCCCTAAAAAGTCGACTGATCTTGCCAGGATAGTCTCTGCCGAGATTGAAGGCGAGAACAGAAGTCTGATCGTCGCCATCACCATCAGTGCAGCTGCTCTGGAGAACATCGAGCGCATTGCGGCTAAGAAGTGGCGACGACGCGAGAGAGATCGAGCACGACGTGCAAGGGATAAACGACCTCGATACGATCCGCCTGAAGAGGAGATAGAGCCACCGTCGCATTATCCTTCCATTGCTACGACCATGTATACCAATCCGTTCTACGCCTTTCCTGACAGGGAGACGGACGAACTCAAAGGCAAGCCCTACGGAGGCATTTTAACCGATGCCGAGGCGGACACAAGTAAGACTTATCCTCAAAATACTGATCGCGAAATATTCGAGAATGCGCGGCGCAAAGCAGAGGAAGACTGGCAGAAGCGACAAGAAGCTGCCATTGCACTTGACAACAACTCGGGCCGGCAGAAATCGTCTGGTCCTCCGAGCAAGATCAAATGTATCAACTTTGGTGGCTATGAGATTGACACTTGGCATGCTGCGCCATACCCCGAGGAGTATAGCCGTAACAAGGTCTTATACATTTGCGAGTTTTGCCTCAAGTACATGAACTCGGATTATGTTGCGTGGCGACACAAGGTCAGTCACTTCCATTCTGCGACTTGATATGCATTTGCCATTGACACTGCCTAGCTCAAATGTCCTTTCAAGCACCCACCAGGGGATGAAATTTACCGCGATACAATCACAGTTCCTGGAAGCGACCGACAAAGAACCCTTTCCTTTTTTGAAGTCGATGGCCGTCGTAATCCTCTCTATTGTCAGAACTTGTGTTTACTCGCAAAGCTCTTCCTCGGCTCGAAAACACTCTACTACGATGTCGAGCCTTTTCTGTTCTATGTCATGACCGAAAACGATGAATTTGGCTGCCACTTTGTTGGCTATTTCTCGAAAGAAAAGCGAGGTCTCTCCCCCGTCCCTCCGCCGCCACCAAGGACCTCTTTTGACGATGACTCGCTTTCGGGAAACAACACTCAGGCCGGCTCGCAGAAGCAAAATGAGGACATGGCGGCGCTTAGCAACCCTGGAAACAACGTATCTTGTATCCTTGTACTACCAGTCCACATGCGTCGAGGCTTTGGAAGGACTCTGATCGAGTTTTCATATCTTCTGACTAAGGTGGAAGGTAGGACTGGAAGCCCAGAGAAACCTCTGTCAGACATGGGGCTTGTGTCGTATCGATCTTACTGGCGGGGCGTGCTTTGTGCATTGCTTCTTCGATATAAGAACCAAGACTCTAGGCCCTCGAAGCTGCCTAGCATCACGTCCATTGCGCGTGAAACAGGAATGACGCCTGACGACATTATTGCTACACTTGAAGCACTGCGCTTTCTGGTCAGAGACCCAATCACCAAGACATATGCGCTAAGGCTGGACTATGAGTTCATGGAAGAATACGTTACCAAATTCGACAAGCGCCCGCATATCGATATCAAGTCAGATCGATTGATCTGGACCCCTTACATCATGGGCCGACCAACCACTTACTTTGCCATCGGGGAAGAAGCAAATGTGCAACACCACATCTCGACCAAAGCTCCAAGAGAAGAAAAGGAAGACTTGGCTGCTGTGCAGCCTGAAGAAGGTGTCCAAATGGCCGCTCTAACGAACGGAACACACGCATCTACACCTCAAGAACAAGATTCTGTCGGAATCAAAGAACATGGCGAAACCGACGCTCCGTCGAATGGAGTCGAAGAGGCAGTCTCGCCCAAATCGTCGCGCAAACATGGCCGACACGCGGCATCTACTCCGCAACTCTCGAATGCCCTCAGCGGTCCGGGAACGAAAATCGGCAAAGCCAAGGACAAATCTCCTGCCCGCCGCTCTCCCAGAAAAAGCAACTCTTTCCTGCCCAGTCTCGAGGATGAGGCAGTGCCGCTTAATGGTATGCATGATATGGCTCAATCTATCGAATCGTCGGTCGGCAGCGCAAGCACAAGACCGCCTTCCATCTCGTCTGAAGAGAAAGACAAGATACCAGCAACACGATTCGAAATCTTTCCTCCTGTGCCTGGTATGGCTGGGGCGAAGCGTCGTCCTGGTAGACCGTTCGGGTCGCGCACGAGGAGAGGCACGCTCGGCACGCCTAGGCGCTCCGCTAGCGATCGTACGCCTGGTACTGCACGTAGGCGTAGTACAGCCCGGACGCGTTCCAAACTTGGCGAGATGGTCACTGTGGATGGCAACGACGAAGAACAGCACGGGCAAACACCGTCAGTGTCGAGAAGGATTACCAGAGGCAGTGGTGGTGATGTGGAAGGAAACGAGAATGCCACTGCAGAGGATAACGAACGTGACGATGCAGATCACGCGGAACAAGACCACGAAGACGAGGGAGAAGAAGATGACGCCGAGGGAGAAGAGGAAGACGCCGACGCAGAAGCGGATGCAGAAGCAGAAGAAGACGATGCAGAGGCAGATGTAGACGCCGACGCCGACGCCGAGGTTGAAATGGACGCAGATGCGGAATTGCAAGCTCAACTCGAGGCAGCAGCCGCAGCTCAAGACGACGATGAAGAGGACTACGAGGATGAACCAGACGCCGACGCCGACGAGGACCTGGACGATGACGACGTCTAGGATGCGCGTCGAACTACCTACCACATGCTTTGCCCGCACAGAGGACGCGAAGTAGAGGTCGCGTTGCGAGGACACAGCAGCATCGTGTACCGCTCGCTGTTGCATATGAGGGTAGCACGACTTCGGTCGGAGAAGAGTGCGCTGTGGAAGGTGCAGAAGAGCAAGCGGACTTGGGACTCTTGCTGCTGAGCAGCCCTTTTCTTGGTCACGATCATACAACAGAACATCCATGATTGGCAGCCGAACGATTTTGGATTTTGGGCATATTCTTCGTCCCTAATTGGCATGAAAGAGGAGCTTTTCGGCATAAGGCGAATAGGGAAACATAACTTTTTTTTCGATACCACTAGGAGCGATTGATTTGCTTGATCGAATGCGGGAGTGTAGTAGTATACTAGCCACTGTCTGCTACTGTTGTTGCCATTCGTCTCTGTTCTTACGTTCCTTTCCTTGTTTAGTCTGCATGGTGCGGTTGGTGTGTTTTTCGCACTGAAGTGTTCTCCTTTGTTCCCCTTATAGGGATGTGAAACGAAGGAAGGGAGAGGATGTGACACGCCTAAGGCAAACAGAAACGCAGATACGCAAACAGGGCCAATATACGAACCCACCATCACATTAGCCTTTTCCGACAGGGCGTGAGTTCGTTGTGGTCTGTTCCTACTTCCTGCGTGTGCGTCTGCGTGGTACAGTTGGCGTCGAGATGGATCTCTAGCTATGACTTGGACATCCTAGTAGCTCCTGACTCAGGCATGATACTATTAATGACTCGGACAGAACACTCGAGTCGAGTGGTCGTGTCGGAGTAGGCTCTACGTCGGCCTTTTGACAAATATTGACTCGCTGGACTTTTTGTAGAAGGGGCTCTATACTGACAGGAAAAAAAAACTTTCCATAATGACGGGGTCTTGATTAGGCCGAGCCTTGACGTGGCACAATGTAGTTTTCGACAACACTCTTGGCGAGATCAAGAATGGGATATATGGATTTGTTTCTTCTTTCATATCAGTGGAATTGGGACGGTTGTAAGAGTTCTGTGGGAAAAGAACCGAGTCTGAGTGTTGGTTTTATTGTGCAAGGCTATCTCACTAGATTCTACAAGTCTGAGAGACGAGAAACAAATCGTAGTAGTCTGAGAACTTGCAGACCATCCTCTTCCAATTCATCTTGTTTGTTTTTTTGGTACCACTGAGCATGCCCATGTAGTCGTTCTGTGTCATGAAAACCATGTTGATATTCCACCCATCCCTCTAATGTCTTTCTTGATTCTGATTTCGTATTTTCGTAAGTCGTGGCGCATAGGTGGTGTGTACATCCCTCCGAGTGGTCGAAGTGCTGGTATGTGATTGTGGGGTTGGCGCGGTGGCCGGAGAGACCAGTTGGTAAGTCTGATGTAGGCTGGCTGAATTGATGAGGCAAGCTGCGAGGATCTGCCCAGCGAGCTGAACCGTATGTGGGTCGATGCGGCCATCGTCTCTTGCACTGGACGCCTTGCATTCGCCCTCCCCAGCTTGCCATTACTATCTACTGACATTTCTTTATTTGCGACGTTGGCATATCTCGATGTCAGTCTGTCAACGTTGATATCGACCAGGCTAGGACGACCAAGGCGAAGCAAGTGGCCAGGCTAGCATGGGTGTGGACTGCCCATACCGACATCGAGGTGTCTATCCAGGAAGAAGGTAGAGAGGAGGCCTGTGTCGCTGATATCTCCTATACGAAACGCACAACTGGAACGCAAGCCGGAGACCGAACTTGTAGCTTCCGGTAGAACATCCATGTGTCAACAGCTGAACAGGTTCAGGCCAAGCAACAACATATTGATTGGCGGACATTTGTCATCCCACATGGTATTGTTGCTTGACCAAGCAAATAGGCAAGCAACTTGGGAAGTTGCTCGTGCCGACAAGCAGAACGTCTGGAATCATGAAGAGATACTGGGTGCGGATACTGTATCCGCAAATATCGATGTCATCTCAATGGCTTCTGTAAAGCTTAATTGATGACAAAAGAAGCGGATGCTTTATCCGCAATTGATGAGCTCATCTCAGCGGCTTCTGTTGCTCTTCATGCGATGTCCGCGTTATCGTCGACGGAATGCCATATTCAGGCTTGTACTCCCGTATGTTGTCATGAGCAGGGGAAGATGGCAGAGGAGGCATATAGATGGTAGTCCGCTCAAAGAATTGCTGCAAGCCATGGTTTCGTGCCTTTAAGCGAGCAATGTCGGCGTGTAAACGTTTAATGTCTTCACTATCGCTGCTGTTGTTGATGTTCCTGTTGATACATTCGATATCCTCGCTGATTGTAGCTGAAGAGGTGCCGGCCAGCTCAGTGTTCGTCGTGATCTGGGACATGTTGAGTCCAGGCATACTTGCTATGAAGTATTGGAGTGGCTCGGTAGCTACTCTGATGCAATGGCAAAAGGCGGAACCAATTTCAAGAGCACTCGAATAAAGAGAAAGAGATTATGATGAAGGAGGGGAGAGCAGCACGCCATCCATATACTTCCAAGATGATGCCAAACGGCTCACGCAGCAGAGGTAGGGTAATAAAAAAAACCAATGCATGTAACCCACCGACTGCGCCCTCGGCAGTAGTGCATGACCACCATATCACAAGAGAAGGAAGAGAGAGAGAGATTGGCGAAGCGACAGAAGCTTATCTCACCTGTTCCTACCATTGGAGGGCAAGACAAGCGGTATGTGCCCTACTTCTGCCCACTACCGCCTAGAGCAGGTGGCATGACCTAGCCCAGGCTGGGATGGAAAGGGGAAAAGGTGACATTGGCACTCAGGTGCGGCCGTCTCAGAAGTCGAGATTGCGGTCCTAATTACGCGACCGCGTAACCGTAAAGCCGATCGTAGTGGCAAGGGCCTTGCTACTCGACCATCTACATCTAACGGACGTAAAAGGCTACGACGTTTTTAATGCCTGCCTAAGCAGCATGCAGACGTGGGGTCGAAGTGGATGTGTGCCAAAAAAAAACCCCTTGTTATGGGTCAAGCTTTCCTGTGGTGTCCACTTACCGGCGGGGCCATTCGATAGTTGCAGTGCTTGGCTACCGCGTCGACTATTCCACCTCTATGGTGTCTTTGGATGAGACAGCGTTGCTTGTAACAGTGACGCCAATGGGCAATTGCGTTTAAGCCCCGTTGTTATCGAATCCAGTCAAATGCGCTCGCTATCTGACGCAGGTCGGTATATCATACTTCGTACCACGACCGCCATCAACGAAAAGGCTATTCGCCGTTTTCTGGAGCATAATTCATGGCAAAGTGACGACAGTACGGTAAGATCTGGATGACGGGAGGTCTAAGGTAACGAACGCATCTGCACCACCCCACCGTCGCGGGTTTTGACCCAAAAATCACAATGCCAAGCAAGTGGAGTCGAGCCTAATTGCCATATCTTCACCACGTTCTCCATATTCCAAGTCAAAACAGTCATGCGTCTGCCGAGAACGTTATTTTGCGCCTTTTGTGTCCGAGTCAGAACCATCTATTGCGCGAGGATAAGGTAAGGTTGTCATCACCTAATTTGCAAGAGGCGTGTCCCCCACGTTGAATTGTCCTGTTGTGATATAGCGTGGCTTGAATCATGTGCCTTGCTTTCGGATCTTGCCCTACTGCTATCTTGCGATGATCTAGACTCAAACATCACATGGCGTTCGCATGAACAGTCATGCTGCATAGGGCTGACTCTCACCCTCTTCTCTGCCTTACCTTTTTCACCTTTATCGCTCTCGGAGTCGCCGATGCCAACATCATTGTCGCAGGGTGAGCCTTGGCGTGCGAACGAGACGAGGGGAAATTCATTCTGCATGCCGCGGAGCGTATAGTTGCTATGACGGACTCATTTTCGGGGACACTGAATCTTCCGGATTTAGACTTATCCTTTCGTCGGCATGTTCAGTGTTGCAGATGATGCAGTCACGTTGTATCTGTCAAAGGAGCATGTACAAGCATAGCGTTCCAGGCTCCCGGTATAGACTAAACACCGAAGGACCAACATCAACCACTGTCACAGCTTACGCGGTTTACCATCATTAGCTACTCCCTGTCGAATTTGCGGGTGCCTAGACATGGTTGAGTTTCCTTTCGAAACCTTTGACAATAGTCTCGTATGTCTGGCTGTATGCGCGCTAGCAGATCTGGTATGGTGCAACATCATCAACAGGGAGACGTTGCTCAATCTCAGAGGACCGCCTTATGCCATCGCAGTAAACATACGGTGGGGAATTCCTAGGATGTATCGGAGGGAGGCGCTCGCCTGCTAGCATCTCCAGATGTTCTCGGCCCGCGGCTCTCCGGAGCACATTCCGAACCATCAACGCTGGTCACCGGTAGCAGTCTGTATGATTGACAGGTACGCTCTCGGATAAGGGGCCGTAGAGAAGGAAAGCCGCTCGGCACTTGGTACAATCTACAAACCCCGTAGAAGTCTAAACAACAGCGGTTCGGCCCATCTTGCCTGTGGAGAATGGAGCAGACCTGCAGCTACATTGGATTTGCCTCCTCGGGTGGAAGAAACGTGCCAACAGCACTACATCTTCGAGTTCGAGCAGCGCTTGAGAAGAAATCACACCGGGAAAAAGGCTCTCTTGTTCATCCCTTGCGCTTGTTAGGCAGGTGTTTGGTCCACTCCTGACTTTCAGAACGGTGAAAATCTCGCCCTAGTCTCCAAGATCATGCAAGTCTCTCCTGATATCGAGAGTACAGGATTTGTTGTGATCGCACCAAGGTATGCACTTAATAATCGCTCAACCAACGGCCTCGCGGAACATCGCTCGCCTATCCAATGGGACCCAGGAGTCCACCATTCCGACATCATCACACGGTCGGAGTGGAACGCACGCGAGTACTTTATTATTGCATTCGAAAGAATCTAGGCCTTGATGTCAGTGATTGGACGAGAACGAAGGGAGCTGCCACGCCTTAGTAGATTCGAAATACGCCTTCATGGACTATCGCTGCAACTTGCAGATCATACCTTGGTATCCCTTACCCTGGACGCACCAGCCACGAGAATGCATGGCGCTGGGTTGAGTCGACTTGTCGGCAATTGTAGTTTCTACGACAGCAGGCAGAGCGGCCTGTATTGCCAATCTGGCTATACTTCTATGTTGTAGCCTGCTACATGACTATTTGTACTATTGTGCCAATCTAAACTAGGCTTTCGATGCCATGCTCATCGAGGGGCAAGTCCAAAGGCAGGAAGTGCTTTGTCAAAGTTTATTCCGAGCAGTGCAGTGCGAGCATCGCGATTACGCTGGTAGATACGCATTATGACCAAGATGGTAGCGAGCCATGATTTTTGGGAGGGATCAAGAAACTCGAATAGTTAGTGTTATCAGGATTTCGTTTCTGATCACAATGATACCTGCTCGAAACCTGAAACAGGGGGGTGAGGAATCCTTTCCCTCGCTTAAAGACCAGGACAATGCAATCCGCATTAGTCTCACTTGTATCTCACTTAGCAGCAAGCATGGAAAGGAGTTACCAATATGGCGGCTCATTGAGACCGATTCTTGTCAGCGACACTTGTGGGATGACAACAAATCAGAGCGAATCACACAGAATTCAATTGTAAGGAAACAAACGACACGCCAGCAACATACGAGGAACAAGAGGATGGTGTTGTAAATTCATATTCTTGCGCTTTATATCCTACCTCTTGCTATTATATCTCGCAACAATGAAAGCCATAATCAGACCCTCGGCGACACGACCACATTCTTCCATCACCGGCATATGGAGGCAAAAGAAAAGGCCACCAAAGACCTCCTTGCACCACGCCAGTGTCCCCCCCTTCCTCCACCAGCCGACCCAGCCCAACCTAAACAAATCATCCTAAACCTTTACACAAGTCAGTCGACCGTATTCCAATAAACAAGTCAACGTAAACATTGTAAAAGACATCATAAAAATCAGAAGTAGATTCGCGTTCTTCTCAATCGCAATTTTATGCGTCGAAGTGAGCTGGGATTAACGAAATGGTTGGTTCATCATTATGACCATGTGGCACACCACAGTTTGACCACCGGGAAAAGCAAAGAAGGAGAGGCTAGTGTACATACCAGATGATTGGATAGGCTAGTTGTAGGCTGGCTGAGCGGGGAAAGTGTTGATATGGAGTGGATTGGTTGGAAGGGAGAGCTAGGTTGGAGGTGGAAGAGATTTATGAGGAGTTGCTCGCGTCCAAGCTCATCGGTGATACGTTTCGCCGAACATTTGATACTATAATGCAGCATTTTTGGCATTGGCATTATTTATCATTGCACGATTTGTTCGTTGAAATCAGAAAATGCAGGAACCTTTTCAGTTCTCAAGGAGGAGTTGCATATGTATAATCCTTGCATACCAATCCCAGTGAGTCGAGATGCAAGCGCCTACCTCGTGCTCTTGCTGCTTTTGTGGCACTCCGACCTCCACAGACTTCTGCCTCGTATGCTACAACGGATAAGAGGACTCCCTAGACCTTATATGCAGCTTTTGTACCAATGCTCTTGTCTTGCTAAGGATGAACGTGTATCCTGTACACTGCTGGCGCCACTATGTCACCCTAGAAGAAGCACTGAAGCTCGAACAGCGTGCCCTCAGACTACCATCCACCATATTGTTTTGCATGATCATTTCGCCATATTTCTTCGAGGGGATAATGCGGATTTCCTTGTCGTCACGCAAGCTGTCGTGCATAGCCTCTAAGACGTGTCTCAGACCGGAGAAATAAGTAGACCAGTGGGTCCTTTTCAGACACTTTTCTTCTTCTACCAGCATTGCTACATTTTTCTTGTTTTGCTCACATGAAGAGTAGCTTTTCTAGATGTGTAAATATCCTATCAATCAGTCATCCCGAGAACACCACTTCTCATATCACTGGCAATTCTAGAGACCCTGATGCACAGGTTTTGCTAGCTAGAATGACTTGATGAACCTACTGATTCTCCTGGACCTCAATATTATGGTCCAATCCACTAGCCTATCTCATTTCGCGAAAATATGCCATGGCGATCTGTGGTGCAGGATCTCACTTGCTGAAAGTGGCGTATTCAGGACCACCAAAAAGGAAAGAGGAAAGTTATATATTCTCGAATATCTAAGCCGTAGCTGTATCCGTGCCTGAGAAAGCCCTCATCTCAATGACAAAAAGAACATGCAAGTAAGAATTTCTACGCAAAAGCAGACTTCTTCTCGTCCCCAAAGTCCTCATACCTCGACTTCCCCGTCAGCACGCCCTCACCGAGCGTTGCCCGGCGTCTCCTCCTGCCCAGAACCTCCTTTGCCCACTCGCTAATCTGAAAGCACCACCCACCCGCAACCAACACACCACTAACCACATTGACTAATCGAACCACCAGCCCCAGAAAGCCATCCCATTCCTCGGCGATAGTCAACAGGATAGGTTCGATATCATACTTGACAAAGATCCCCGGGACCTGATTCTCCGCCACGGGATGCGATTGCTCAGTAACGGCGTACTGGTTCGTGAAAACCGAATGCCTACTAGCGTACATACTCAAACTTCCATGGCCCCCCTCATTCGCCTGATCCGACGAACTCGGCGAAATACTCGGCTGCAGCTTCGCCAGCGCCCTCGCGTCCGTTGTGTAAATCGTCGGCACCACACTCAGAAAATACTGATATTTCTCAAAATGCGTATCCGTCGTCGTCCTCGTGTTATCCAGCGGATTGCTCAACCCAGGGTAGAACGGCCCAAACGACAGCTCGGACACGATATGCGAGAAGTTGAAAGTCTTGTGGTCGAGGTGCTGGCCGAACTCCTGGTAGCCGTGGCCGCGGGCGGTGATGTGGAAGTCGCCTTGGACTTTGTTGCCGTCCAGGATCCCGAAAATGCGGCAGCTGTCGGGCAGCGCCTTTCGGGGTAGTTTGGGCGTTTTGGCGAATTTCTTCTTGCGTTTGGCGGCGCCGAGGTAGTCGTGCACGTCTTCTTCCGCGTAAGTGCTCCCAGCGTTGCCTTCGATCTGTTTGCGTTCGGCGGCGCTGCCGCCCAGGGTGTGTACGCCTTTGTTGTCTTGCCATTGCGACCAGCGCGTGGGGTGTTTAGTTAGAGCCTGTCCGGCAAGGATGCGGTCGCCAGAGGCGTCTTGGACGTTGATGTGTAGGTCCTCGCAGCGCATGGCGACGACCATATCGATGTTGATCTGCAGGTCGTGGCTTATGCCTTTTTCTACACTGAAGGTGTGGGTTGTGTTGCCCACCCACCAGCGCTTGAGCTCTGTTGTGGCAAGGAAGAGGGAGATGACTATCACCCAAGCGGTCCACACACCTCCTGACGACGTCTTGGTTTGGTAGGACGGCTTTGTCTTTGCTGTATGAAGCGTCGTGTCAGTCCTCGTGAGGGAGAGATGGAGGGGAGATGTGATTTACGGAATGCATCAAAGGCCTTCACTACGTTAGACGTCTTGGACTCGCCAAAGGACCCTTCGTCCAGCCCAGAGTCGGCGAACCCATTCATTTTGGGCAGGCAATTGCGACGACGATTTGTCAATCAAATATCATTTGATTTACTCGAGAGTATGAGGCCAGCTGGACGTGAACCCTTACTCAGGCACATGAAACTGTTGGCCCGAGCTCACCTCCGCTTCGAACTCCGCAATACATGGATGCACTTCAGTCTGAACATGAATTCAACACACAGAGACAGAAGAAGACACAGAGTAGAAGTTATACATCAATCATCATTCTGAGCTTTCCTCTCTCATAATCTTCCTATCATGCTGCTTCCCTTAGAATCCTCCATGCAGTAGCGTCCTCTCGTGACTATCCATGCTCTCAATAACACCAGGATTAGTTGAAAAACAACGCGTTCATATCGTCGCTTCCTCCACCTGGCTTCGGCAACATTAAAGATATTCTTGATAGTTGAAATAGAAGAGCAACCTGAATATATCCTCCATGATCTCGCACCACCTCTGCGACAAAGAAGAGAAGCCTATTTTGACTGCAGAGACGCAAACGCCGACTCCCTACCGAACAAGATTAGATGTCCTGTCTCCAACGCCGAAATGAACCGAAGTGAAGCTGGTAGTGAAACATTTGGAGACTGTAGGGGTTGGCTATTGCAGTCACACTCGTAAGAGTGATCATCGTGCAGGCCGAGATCAATCACCGAGCATCGGAAAGAAGACACAATTGGAGGAATGGAAGAAAAGTCGGTCGTCATAAAAGTGTTGGGGGTATCGAGCAAGTGTAGACGCCATAAAAAAGAAGAGGTGCGTCCACCAGAATCATTTCAGGGAAGAGAGAACTTTTGAAGGTGCGTCGTGATCCCATGCCGACTAAACATGTACGTGAAAAAAAGAAGAGACAGGTGAGATAGCAAGCAGAGCGCCAGCTTACTCGGCCTTCTCGGTGACCTCCTCAGCGGCGGGAGCAGCGTTCTCGCCGTTGGTAGGGGCACCGTCCTCGGGCTTCTGAGCAACGACGTACTCGTTGTAGACACGCATGGCCTCGTCAACCTTGTTGCGGAGAGCGGCCTCATCGTTGGTACTGTGGTTTGATTAGCTTGTGCTTGTGGAAACAGTAGAAAGGTATATAACTTACAGCTCGAGGAGCTCGGCGTTGTCCATCTCGAGGAGCATACCGGTGATCTTGCCGGCAAGCTCGGGCTGCTGCTCGTGGATCTTGGGGTAGAGAGCCTCACCGAGCATCTGCTTCTGCTGAGCAGGAGGAGCAGCGCTGAGGGCGTTCATGTCAACACCGGCCTGAGGAGCAGGGGCGCGCTGCTGAGGGAAGTTGCCGCGGGGAGGCATACCACCGCGAGGAGGCATGCCGCCGCGCTGAGGACCACCAGGACCCATCATGTTAGGGGGCATACCGGGCATCATGCCGGGCATAGGAGCGCCACGGCCGGCGCCGCGACCACCCATGGCAGCCTGAGCGGCCTGCATGAGCTGAGCATAGGCCTGGGGGCTGCCGTAGGCTTGAGGAGGGAATCCCTGCATGGGAGGAACGCCGTAAGGCATCTGGGGCATCTGCTGGGCGTTGGGGGCGCCACGTCCACCCTGGGGAGGAAAGCGCTGGCCGGCAGGGGCACCGCCTTGAGCAAAGGGCATTTGGCCACGGGCGGGCATCATGGGCTGGCCACCAGGACCGAAGAACATCTGGGGCTGCATGAATTGAGGGGGCATACCACCAGAGGCGGCCTGCTGCTGCATGCGGACCTGGTTACGGGCCTGGATAGAAGCCTCAAGCTGGCTCTTGCGGACGTCCTTGCGCTGGGCGAGGGCGACGTAGAGGGGCTTCTGGTGAATCATCTTCTGGTTCAGCTCGGTGACGGCCTTGGTGGCCTCATCGGGGTTGCTGAAGCAGACGAAACCGAAGCCCTTGGACTTGCCGAGGATACGGAGCTCGCCGCCAATCTTGACCTTGTCCATCTCCTTGGTCAGGCCGTCGACGCCCTCCTCCTTCTTCTCCTCGCCTTCAGCGGCCTCCTCGGTCTTCTCCTCCTCACCATCCTTCTTCTCCTCTCCCTCCTTGACGGGCGAGGCGACGCGGTCGGCGGGCTGGGTGTCGCGCATGACCTTGGCCGAGGTGATCTGGCCGTAGGGCTCGAAGATGTTGCGCAGCTCCTCGTCATCAATGTCATCGGCGAGGTTCTTGACATACAGGTTGACACCCTGGTACTTGGTGACCTTCTCCTGGCGGGCGGCCTCGTACTGCTTGCGGAGCTCCTCCTCACGCTCGTGCTTCTTCTGGGCACGGCCGACGTACAGCTTCTGTCCCTTGAAGTCGAGGTCGTTGAGCTCCTCGGTGGCCTTGTAGGCGTCCTCGTGGTTGGCGTAGTTGACGAAGCCGAAGCCGCGACTCTTGCCCTCCTGATCGCGGGCCAGCGAGGCAGAGGTGATGTCGCCGTACTTCTCGAAGAGGGCGCGGAACTCGTCCTCGGTGGCCTCGGCATCAATGTTCTTGACGTAGATGTTGGTGAAGTTGGCCTTCATCTCCTCGAACTTGCTCATGCGGTCCTTCTTGGGGATGTGGTGTCCGACAAACACCTTCTTCTCGTTCAGAAGCATACCGTTGACACTCTTGATGGCGCTGTTGGCGGCCTCTGCGGTCTCGTAGTGCACAAATCCGTATCCCTTGGAGTTTCCGTGCTCGTCCTGGGCGACCTTGCAC
The DNA here is from genome assembly GCA_027943355.1 of Dothideomycetes sp. NU200. NCBI lineage: Eukaryota > Fungi > Ascomycota > Dothideomycetes > Dothideomycetes sp. NU200. The sequence continues at coordinate 88,534 of BSCJ01000034.1, read as the reverse complement.
GAGAGGATATTGCCGAAGGCGGCAAAGGTGTCGTGGAGAGCCTTGTTGTCGATGGCGGCATCCAGGTTCTTGATGAAGACATTGCCCTGACCAGTCTTGCGGAGAGCGGGATCACGCTGAGACCACATGATGCGGCAGGGTCTACCCTTGATGAGAGTGTAGTTGAGCTCCTCGAGGGCGCGCTCACCGTCGTCGGAGCTGTTGTAGTTGACGTAGGCGTATCCCAGCGAACGACGGGTAACGGCGTCACGGCAGACACGGATGGAGGCGACCTGGCCGATGGAGGAGAAGAGCTCGAAGAGCATGGCCTCGGTGACGGACGTGTCGAGTTCACCGACGTACAGCGAAGCCGAGTTCTGGTGAGCAGTGGAAGGTGCGGCCGAGGCGTTGGAGGCATCAGCAGAAGGAGCACCGTTCACATCGGCGGCAGGGGAGACTGGCTGCGCAGCAGCAGCAGATGGGGAGGTGGCTTGAACGTCAGACATTTTGACTTGTGTTATTGATTTTCTGGTGTTCAAAAGTCAGCGATATAGTCGCAGAACAATGAAACAAGTGTCCGGATTCGGCACGTAGGCAACAACGACTGAACAAAGCTATCGCGAGGAAAGCACACGACTGGAGCAACCTTGCCGCTCGTGAAAATTTCGTTTGTCTTCGGGCGCAGGTCGGTGGGGTGATGTAGGTCAAGCGACGATCCCAGTAGTCTAAAAATTGCAGAATATATCACGGAAAGGGCGAACAAAAGGAGGGCAGGAGAAATGCGCTCGACAAGAACGCGTCCATATAGTGCGCACCTTTTTTTTTTTGGTTAAAAGTGATCCTTTCCGAAGCGACTCGAGTGGGTAATGGGGCCTTCTAACAACGGATGTTGCAGAAGTGACGGGCTTTTCTGGTTTTCTTTTCAAATTTTTTTGGGGTGTTACGAGTCTTAAGAAAGGGGAAAGTGCAAAGAAGCACCTGTTGCGTGTGTATCTTGAGGATGTGTATTGACTTGCGTGAAAGAGAGTGAGGTCCACTCAAAGAAAAATCATCTGTCCAAACCGCTCATAGGGGCACGGGCCACTTTTCCATGACCGACCTGCCAAGTAATCATGTGATTGCTAAATCACCTTTGTAGTCCACCTTTCCATTTTGCCAGTCCTTTCACCATCTTCGAGACTAGTAGCACTTCCGGCGAGACGGTGAAGGTGGCAATACTATCGTCTTTGATCACACGAGATTCTTCTCGACCATCGCTTTAGGAGTGGTTCTATTCAATGCCCTGTATCGACGAATCAGGAAGCTTTTATTGTAAGCAGCACCAAACACAGCTGCGGATACTACCTTACATTTATTTACTTTCGTTCTCGCCTGTCTGTGACGGACTCGTCAACCTTGAGTCTACTCACTTTCTCATCAGTAATGATTTCTTCAACTTCATGTCGTGCAACTGTAAGCGAGCCTGCGCCCATGTTTCATAATAAGAATAGATACCTTGTAGTTATAGAGATGAGGTGTCCTTCTAGTGCTTTAATCTCCGAGCCTCAAGCCTCAATACTCAGCTGCCGCCGCTCTTCACACTTCCATCCCCTCTTCCCAACCTCCCTGCTCCTGCAGAAATCGACTGACTCGCTCTACCGCCACTTCAATCTCCTTGCCCAACGCAGACTCCCACTGTCCCTCAAGGAAACCTACTCTTTCTTTCAAGACCCCCGTCTCTTCCTCTTCTCTCTGTCGCTTTACATTCATCATATCCGTCCTAGCATTCTCTGCCTCTGCTCCACTCATGACCCTCCTGATCTCATTCAAACGTAGCTCTGCCGACATGGCCGCAGTTCTAACCTCGTGTAACAAACACAGCAGATTAGTCTGGCTCTCGATGAATTGGTAGGCACTTTTCTTCGCATGAGTAAGTGTATCTAGCAGATACTGCAGCGGAAACTGTCGATAGGAAGGATTTTCTGCCAATTCTTTGCCTGGGATCGTGACCGACAACCCTGCCAGCGAATATGCGTCCTGAACAGGAATTTTCTGTACTACCTCCAACAAAGCTGGAGCAATGTCCCAGAAGGCTGAAAGCTGGACCTCCACGCCACGACTGACATGCCGCTCGACAATTTCAAGCAGCTGTGAATATCGCTGTGTAGCCTGCTCCACAAAGTAGTGTTGATTCTGCTGCAAGTGCTGGGCTAATCTCAATTCTTCCTGGAATTGTTGCTGGTAGTCTCCCTTCGCCTTACAGTGCTCGCGATAAGCTTGAGACCGCATCTTGAGCCGCTGCATGCTAGCGTCAAAGTCTTGCTTTTGGAGTTGCTCTCTGGCCTCGAACAGCCACTTTAGCAAAGTCAATTGTTCGAGCAGCTCAGGCCGTTCATCACCCTCCGTTTGTGCGGCATTCGTGGTCTGATTGTCTGAATCATCATCAACTCGTCTGACAAGTTCCGTAATGCTGGTTTCACAAGCGTTGATCATTTCAACATAGACCGAGTTCTGCCAGGACTGGTCGCTTTGTGGGCGAGATCCTCTTATGCTAATCACTTCGGCTATCTCCCTATGCCTCAAGCGGATAGTCTTCAACGAAGGATGGTTGTTCTGCAGTGCAGGATAGTGTCGAGGATATGGCGGGGGGAGAGTGACGAGCCTCGATATCTCTAGCGGTGGCAAAGCTGGCTGCTTACCCCAATGGGATGGGGTCCCGGGTGGCGGCACCGAGTCTAATTGAGATGGATGAGGATAGCTCGAGTCATCCTCTTTGAGTAGACCTGGCTTCTCAGGTGGATACTCATCATGCCCGTATCTAAATGAAGTCTCTATCGTATTTGGTGTAGGCGTGCTGTGGCTGGGTGATGGTTGTGCCGCAACGATCAGCTCATTGGGATGCAGGCTCATGTACTTGCTCTCTTGTTTTGTCATCTCTATCTTCCGGCCTCCTTTTCCTGCCGAGCCTTCGCCACTGCCTTCCCACCATCGGCTGGCTGAACGACCTCTTGAGTCCTCCTCGTCAGGGACCGTGCTGACGGCCATGCTTGGTATGGAACGGATTGGGGAGAGGGACGGCTGGAATCTTTCGCCCCAAGGCGTGGGTGGAGGTCTTTCTTCAACTTGTTCGTTGTTATCACATATCGAGTCGGTGTCTGTAGCAGGCGTGAATTCAGTCGCTGAAGAGCATGAGCTGGTCGGCACAGTTGTCGACTTCCTGCTTCCTTCTGGCGATAGGGACAGACGAGGCATCTCGTTGATAATCGCATTCATAGATCTAGTCTCCTGAATGGTTGCAGAAGAGCTCAAAGGACGCCACATATCCCTAGTCAACTCCATGATTTCTCCTGCCATTGACCTGAATGCATTGCTGTATCTGTCTCTTCGAACGCGAGACTCATGCACCATAAAATTTGCAAAGAGCTCCAGACGTTCTTTGTCGGTGGGTGAAGAGGCTTCCTGCTGTATGAACATGTGAAATCTTTCCAGACTGGCTTGCACAAAGCTGTCTTGACTAGGGTCAGGGGAAGTCGTGCCAGCGTTGTGTGCTGCATCATGTCTAGTCGCCTTCCGTTGGTTGTTCGGGCTTGGTGTATAAGGTGGCGTGAGTGTTGAGGCGTTCGGTGGGTCATTGTGCCGTGCAGATTCAGGAGAGGTCGAGTGATCTGCTCTCTCCGTTCTCTCTACACGTCTACGTTGGAGAAGGGGATCGGTAGAGGTCAGTACAAGATTCGCCGGCTTTCGGAAACCCGCCGTGTGCATAGGCGATGTTCGTGACTCATTGCAATTAACGTCGCTCTTGACAATGTCCCTGCCCGCCTTACTCTTGGATCGTCGCTCCAAGATACTGTCTGCACTGGGCTCTCTTCTTGCAGGCCGTCGAGAGAGATTAACAGCTGTCTGTGGAGGTGTGTTTGAACTCCTAGGCTGTACTTGATGAGCAGGTGCTGCCGGCTGGGTATCGGGCAGGGGATCGTCGTCCACCCACCCAGCTGGGGTGGGCGGAACGTTACCAAGGGTGTTAGCATGGGACGTTCGGCGAGGCATGAGTGTTCGAACACTCGCTGGGACATCCCGTAGAGGGTCGTCCAGTCTCGGCTCCGCAAAACGACTCAAGCTAATTGACCTCGCCCCTGTGGAAGAGGGTGGTGGACCGGGTGGGGGAGGGGGCAATGGCATGCCCGGTGCCCAACCAGATGACTCGGGCGACGCTCTTCTGCTCGAGTGATTCTCAAAGCCAGTAGCAGAACCACTTGGTAGGCTGATTCCTCCCGTGGATATTGCTCTTCGACCTGCAGGCGGTCTCGCGAGATGATCGGTCGCTTGAAGCATGGGAGACCCCGGTTGTGAGGGTGACTCGAGATGGTCCGGACGCTTGACTCTCGCTGTCAAGGCTTGAAGACTGAATCTAGACCGCGAGCCATCTCTGTCAGTCCGGTTTGACAAGTTGTCTTTGGACGGAGGCGGCGGAAACTGAGGTTGCAGTTGAGTCTGGGGCGACGCGCGAGAGCTACTTTGGCCAGGGAAGCTGTTCACGAGCGGCGAAGACACCTGGAGCTCAGTGCCATTCCCGTGTGGACGAGCTAATCTGAGAGGGTTTACCGTCGCTGGAGGGGTATATGGAGGTGGTGGGGATGGCATGGAGGCTGCACAAGAGTTACAACATTGAGCAGCTAGATCTCAACATCTTTCACACTTCGACCCAGAAATGTGCAGGACAATTATGGAGACTTGTATTTGGAAAATGCATACCTTCCATGCCCGTGCTCTCTCTGGTGCTCCCCCTAGATGATGTTCCAGAAGCAGATTGCGAGCCTTCACCATACTGAGACCCGTGCTGAGTCCATTGAAGAGGGTTGTATGCTCTGGAAGACATTGAAGTAGGAGCGTTAGGAAACGTCGAGCTCGAAGGAGAGAACATAGGACTGAGGGGAGTGCTCACGGCTGAGCCGGGCATTGATGTGTTTGGCTGTGACCCATGAGCTCTACTGAAAACGGTTGTTATCAAGGGCGGCTGTCCAGAGGGTTGCCGCCGGGATTGTGGTACAGCTCCACCAGGAGTGGGCGGAGAATGGTATCCGTCATGCTGTTGGCTCATGATTAACTCACGTCCTCCAGATTATTCTGGATTGGACTGGTGGGAAGGAACAGCAGCCCTTGCAGAAAGAAGAATATCAAACAACGCGTGAGAGCGCGTACCTCATACGAGACTTGTTTGTAGGACAAGCCATCTCCGTCTACCTGGGACAGACTGACAGTAGCATCCCGCTTCTAGCCCCTGACCTATTGGTGTAGAAAATAGCATAAGCGCAGAGGCGCTTGGTATTTCTATTTTGGCACTTCTGAGAACATCCTTTGGGAAATGAAAAGGTGATCATGCAAGGTAGTCATGGCGCAGGAAGTGGTGAGATGTGGTAATGGCAGATGGCCAATCACACCTCGACGAACCGTGTGACATATGCATGGCGTCCTTCAGGGCGCTTAAACAAGCTCTCCAAATCGTTCATGGTGAAACTAGCTTTGAATGAGCGAGCTGTTTAGCTGCGGCTTGTGATGGCCAACAGAGGTACATCAGTGTGTATTCAATGAATCGGAAAACTCGTTGCGGCTTCCTTGCTCGCACTTTTCGTGGTTGAACCCAGAAGGAAGCAGAGCGGCATGGTAAGATTTGTCCAGATACTTGAAACATATTTTCTAAGCGAGAGATGCTTTGAGCTGTAGTAAAATAGATCACAAAGCCGCTTAAATATTGCAAAACGTCAATCGTACTCTCACAGGAAGCATGGCATCCGTTCCGACTAGAGAAAGTCAGGTAAAGTGAAAATTTGCATTGGTTAATATATTTACGATCGCGCCTCGTTCAACCAAGTCAATCTAGGTACGGTGTGCCTGCAACGCTTCGCTTCGGAACACTCGAGAATCCTCCGAACACGGCAAAACTACGTGCTACGCCAATAGATTGATGGGTAAAGGTGAGTAAGATCAGCATGATTGTCAATCGAGCCGACACCGATAACATTAAACATTTAGCAAATTGCAGGAGACACAAAACAACATTTTTCCCTGCTGCAACCTTCGAAGTGTTGACCAGAACCCAAAGGAGTCGCTATACATGATGGTGTATAAAGAATAAGAATTGAGCTGCTGTTCTCGCTATATCTGTAGACAGGGTCGCCCATCTGTCCATACGGCCAAGCTTCCTAAGATGGTAGGTCCTGGTGTGTACGTGGTATTGTCGTTTGCTCTGGGTCTTCTGTATTGACACAGATAGGTATACGTTCGAACGTCTTGATTGCGGCGACAACAAGATCGTGACAAGCATGGTTGCTGAGCAAGAAACAGCGATGTATCTTGGCCAAGGATAGGCTGTTCGGCCTGCATTCAGCCGAGTCAGTGGAGCTTCGGCCGTGGTGGCCGCCATTGCGGGGCTATGGCGGAGAGAACAACGATCATGAATAATGACATAAGCTCTGAATTCATATGTGGACATCACAATCAAGAATATCATTGCCTTGCCAAAGTCAAATACAATTGATCAGTGTACGGTACATCAATTCCAGCTGACCGCCATATTTCCACCAAGTGAACAGCCATCATGACTTTAGAGAAGCTTTCATCCAACCGAGCGGTTAAGATGCTCAATGCAGCCGCAGAGGGCAAATACGGCGTGCTAGGAGTTGTATCATACAACATGGAAACCATCATCGGAGCAATCCGCGCAGCAGAAGCCAAAAGAGCTCCTCTCCAGATTCTGCTGTTCCCATGGGCTCTCAAGTACTCGCCTCTGTTCGTCGACTTTGCGGTGCATGCCGCCAGATCAGCGTCTGTACCAGTCACAGTGCACATGGACCATGCACAAGAGCCCGATATCATCAAGCAAGCGTCAGAGATCAAGGCAGCAGATGGGTCGCCTGCTTTCGATTCCATCATGGTTGACATGAGCCACTATGAGAAAGAAGAGAACCTGGCTAAGACTACTGAGTTGGTCAAGCTATGTCATAGCCGTGGCATTGCTACCGAGGCTGAACCAGGCAGAATCGAGGGCGGCGAGGATGGTGTCAAGGACACTGCAGAGCTGGAGGGCATGATGACGACAGCAGAAGAAGTGGACGATTTCATTGCCACAGGTATTGATTTCCTGGCTCCTGCTTTCGGAAACGTGCACGGCGATTACCATGGTGTTGAGAACATCCATCTTGACTATGATCGGTAAGTCTTGTCAAATGTATGACAGTAAAGCTAAACACAGCTAATGTTCTGGCCAGTCTCGCTTCTATCCATGAGAAAGCAAAGGGCAGGGTTCAGGTTGTTCTGCACGGCACAAACGAATTCATCCCGGAGATTCTCAACAAGTGCATTGAGCGCGGAGTCACTAGGGTCAACGTGAACAAGATGGTGCTGTCCGATTACTTCGAATACGTGCACGCAAATACGGGCAAGGTACCGTTGACGGAACTGTTGGAGCAGGGTACGGCCAAGATTCAAGCACAGTGCGAAGGCTGGATGGATGCTATGGGATGCTCTGGGAAGTACTAGACTCGAAAAGTGTGTTTTGGACCACCATATGATGGTATGCAGTAACTTCTGTTTATACTTCGAGATTGATGGTAAATTTTGGACTTGAAAACGAGGTGGTGCAGAGCATCACTTATATGGCATTCACAAATTTAGTGGTATGAATGTAAAGTTTGTACATGAGTCCAGTCAAATTACTCTTTCAGAGATGCAGCAAAATCCTCCACAGCCTGCTTGAAACTCGAATCTGCCTTAAAGCCAAGCTTGAGAGCTTTTGTAATATCAAACTTGATGGGCCAACTGTCCAGCATATCCTTGATCTCCTTCGAGGCCTTCTCCCGCTTGACCAACGAAACAGCTTGCTTGCCCCCAACTTCCTCTAATGCTTGCAGCATTTCTGCCACATTCGCCGTGATACCTGGCAGATTCACTTGCCTGACATGTACGGGGAGACAATCTCTCTCCAGCGTAAGAGAATGCTTCAAATTATTGACCAACGTTCTTGGAGAGCATAGCCAGGCCTTGAAGTCATCATCGCAGGGCAAGACACTCTCTTTGCCTTGTAGTGGCTCGCGAATGATTCCAGACATCCACGAAGAAGCAGCCTGCGTCGGCTTGCCTGGTCTGACCGAGATGGTTGGAAAGCGGAGAGAAAAGCCATTGATCAGGCCTCGTCGCGTGCAGTCGTTTATCGCATACTCGATCATGCTCTTCTGCGTACCATATGAAGAACCAGGTGTTGGCACTGTCGCCTCAGACGGTGCCTCCGGTAACGGCTGTCCGTAGATTGCAGTACTGGATGCATAGATGACTCGCACGCCAGGACATGTTTTGCGAATCGCCTCGAGTAGACGCAGAGTACTGTGGAGATTGACTCTGTATCCAAGATCGAAATCTGCTTCTGATCCGGCGGACATGATCCCGTGGAAGACGAATATGGTCTCGAGATCTTCGGATAAAACAGCCTCTGGATTCTCGTAGAGATCTGCTTTTATGCATCTTGCGTTTTGCTTGTTCTTTTCGGCTTTGGGTGGTACTGGAGGCTCGAAAATGTCTACGAGAGTGACATTGTGAGACTCGTTCAGAAGGTGCTCGGCGAGCATCTGTCCTACGAAGCCACCCGCTCCAGTGATGAGGACCTTCATAATGTTGATAGGAAAAAATGTATTTATTGGATGGAAGTGTTTGATGAGGTCAATAAATTGATACAGAGATGATACCACTAAACAGAACTAGAATTTTTCTCATATAGCTAAAGATGTGCCGGAAGAGTATACACAATAGAGTGACAACAAAGTGAGGGGAAACATGACGCGGGCTTCTCGCCGTAGTATCCGGTGCATTGCAAAGCCCGAGCGGCTCCCCCTCCTTTCGCTCCACAATTCTTTCTTGGCCGTCAGCTTGTTGTGTTGTATGTTGTATATCAGTGATCGCCACAACGGCGAGCAAGAAGCAGTGATGTTAATGTGGGGGCGTGGCGGCCCCAACCTCCACGGCAATTCAGACAGGATCCACTCGAGCATGCAAGCACCCCATGGGAACCCCGGGCAGCTGTCCGTCGGATGCCTCGATATGGGCTCTCCGTATGTACTCAATTGTCTGGATAAGTCATGGCAATTGCATCGCCTCGGGGCATTGATCTGCGAGCCACGTAAGAATGTCTTGGTGAATGTATAAGAAAAGTTCATCACCTAATCTTTGATACTCATCTGCCGATTACCCTCCTTTGCTTTTACATCTTTTGTCCTGCCAGTCAACCTTTGTGAGCTTCAGAGGGATAATAGCAACATCTAATCCATTCGCGTTTCTCCTGAAGCTATAATGGGCGACGACAAGAAAGATGAGCTCGCCGAGCACATTGAAATGGACCTGGACTTCATCAAACCTAAGGCTGTCAACGATGATCGAGAGATTATATATGAAGCCTTTGCGAACCAGAGCGAGGAGTGGAAAGCCCAACATACCAAGAAGCTTTTGAAGAAGGTCGACTTGCATCTACTACCGTTCCTCATCGTCATGTATCTGCTCAATTTCCTTGATCGATCCAACCTGGCCCAGGCGCGACAAGGATCATTGGAGAAGGACTTGGGTATGAAGGGCACCGATTTTAATCTTGCTACAAGCATCCTTTTTGTTGGATATCTACTCATGCAATTGGTAAGCCAAGCGACCTCTGTAGTTCTCTTGTAACAAAACTAATCATTGTGTAGCCTTCGAACGTCCTTATCACAAGAGTCAAGCCTTCAATATATCTCGCAACTGCTATGTGCTTGTGGGGTGTGGTATCTACTTGTAATGCAGCGACTCAAAACTTCACGAGTCTAGTCGTTGTTCGATTCTTCTTGGGATTCGTGGAAGCCCCTTTCTTTCCTGGTGCAATCTTTCTCATGTCATCCTGGTGTAAGTAAATATGCCGATGTAAGATCCGGAGTTTTGCATCGGTGATCGCTGACAGAAAACGCAGATACGCGTGCCGAGCTCACTCGACGCATCGCATGGTTCTACTCAGGTATGAAGGACGATGCCGTTCATGATAAGACATTCTGACGGTGACACAGGTAGTTCCTTGGCCAACATGTTCGGCGGTTTGCTGGCCGCTGGCATCCTGGGCAACCTCGACGGTTCACAGGGCATCGCAGGGTGGCGCTGGCTCTTCATCATCGAGGGTGTCATTACAATCGGCATTGCCATTGCCTCAGCCTTTTTCCTACCCGACTACCCTGCCACTACCCGCTGGCTAAGTGAAGAGGAGCGCGCCTTCGCTGCATGGCGCCTGGTGGAAGACATCAAAGAATCCGACGACCAACACACCGCCTCTGTCTGGGAAGGTGTCCGGCTAGCCTTCAAGGACTATCGCACTTACTTCTTCCTCCTACTCCAACACATGAGCTTGCTTTCTCAGACTTTCCAGTACTTTTTCCCTAGCATCGTGGCAACACTTGGCTTCGGCAAAATTGAAACCCTGCTCTTGACCGTCCCTGTCTGGTTCGCCACCTTCCTCGTCTCGATCCTGGTGACCTATACCAGCAGCAAGACCGGCGACCGCAGCATCCACATTCTTCTTCTTATGCTTGTCGCAGCTGTCGGTAACGCCATCGCGACAGGGTCGAGCTCGACAGCCGCCCGCTTCGTGGCCATGTTCCTCATGCCCATCGGCGCCGTCTCTGCCTATCAAATCATTGTATCCTGGGTCGCAAACTCCTTCCCTCGACCTTTGGTCAAGCGGTCTGCTACCATTGCCATTTGCAATATGATTGGCAACACGGCCAGTATCTACGGCAGCTACATGTATCCTTCGTCTGCTGCTCCGCAGTACGTGCCCGGTGGAAGTGCAAATGCGGTCATCAGTGTCGGTGTAGGGCTTCTAGCACTGATTCTGCGATGGATTCACATCAGAGAGAACAAGAAGCTCGAGGCTGCTGAAAATGGAGAGGGCAATGAGGAAGAGGGCATAGGTAGGAGGGCGGCTGGATTCAGATATGTCTTCTAGAGACTTATGGAGAATGGAAGCTCAGTGTGTGGAAGTCGCTGTCAAAGCAAGCTAAGGTGTCTCTGCGCGAAATCATGAAGGCTGGGTAGTACAATCGAAACAGATTCAAGGTCTACAATGCAACAACTCTGCGTGACTTGGCGATGTGCATTGAGTTCTGTGAGAATGTCGGCAGTCGCATTTAGGGCTGACATAAATTAATAGTCCTATCATTTAGGGGGTGCGAAAGAAGTATTTTGTCAGCTTGAAGTGAACGACATTTCGAGCGACAGATATCGGGTTTAGTAAAGCATGTCATTTGCGCCCTGTCTGACGAAGGATTGCATGACGGGGGTAGATAAGATATCTACTTCTGGTTGCCTAGAGCACGACTGACATATTGATTAACGAACAGCGCAAGTGTCCATGTCGAGCTAATCATGTACTGACTACTTCCTCTGCAAATCTCATAGTGATTTATCCATCATGTCTACTCCTAAGACTGCAACTGTAGCTAATTCGGATAGTGTCGTCACAACCATAGAATTCATACCGCTACAAAACTTCGACCATGTCAGCCAGCCCTCTGAACCAAACGCAATACCTCGCCCAAAAAGCTTGCGCTCCGTCTCTGATCAACAAGGACGTGTCGATGTTGCTGAACCAACATCATTGCTCAGAGCCGCCAGCCTCAACCCAAGTGATGACTTGTCTTCTACACAAGAGCAACCACCGATATACCCTAAAGGCCTCCCTCTAGCAATCCTAATGATATCCGCCTGTCTCTCCCTCATCCTCACAGAAAATGGACTCTCAAATCCTCGCCACGGCTATCCCCTCCATTACTGTTACGCTCGCCACAACGGTAGACATAGGCTGGTACTCGAGCACCTATCGTCTCGCGGTGTGTAGTTTGCAGTTCATGTTTGGCAAGCTTTACCGTACATATTCGCTCAAGTTCGTCTTCTTGGGGAGTCTGGCGATTTTTGAGGTGGGTAGTGCGATTTGTGGGGGTGCGAGGACGAGTGAGATGTTGATCTTGGGGAGGGTGATCGCTGGAATGGGCAGCTCGGGAGTGATTGCAGGGTGCTTCTTGTGAGTGGTGTGGTGATTGCTTGCAGGTTTGCTAGCTGACTAATTGATGCGATGTCAGGATTCTTACTGTCAGTTTTCCTTTGCGCTACAGACCTGCCATGTCCAGTGTTGCTGGCCTGTCTGAAGGCTTCTCAACTATTGCTGCATCTCCAGTTGGTGGCATAATCACGGAGAAATTGAGCTGGAGGTGGTGTGTTAAGCAATAGCCGCATAATGTTGCAGAGCACCTCGGCTGACGATAAAACAGGTGCTTTTACATCAACTTACCCTTCGGTGTGGTAACGTTGGTGCTACTGGCGATCTTCCCAGAAAACCCGCCTGCCAGGCCACCCAATGCTCATCTTCCATGGAAGCAAAAGATCGTGCAGCTCGATCCTGTTGGTACCGCCGTGTTCATTCCTGCCGTGACCTGCTTCTTCATTGCGTTGCAGTATGGAGCGACCACATTCGGATGGAACGACGCAAGAACAATTGCACTGCTCGTAACCTAACCGCTGGGAGCTTACTTGTGGCTTTTGCGTGGGTTCAGTGGAAGTGACAAGACGCCGCCACTCTTCCGCCGAGGATCATTCGACAACGGAGTATCTTTGGTGGCTTCCTGTTTGGACTTTGCACAAATTCGGCCTTCAACGTAATTACATATTATGTAAGTTGCATCATTACGGCCAAGATCATGTGTACAGAAGAACCTGAAGCTGACTTGACATCATGTGAAGCTCCCTATATACTTCCAGGTGGTCAAGCAGATGTCTCCTGCTGAAGCCGGCTACTTGCTTATGCCCGCAGCAGGGGGGTTTCATATTAGCCCTGATCTTGGCCGGACCAGCAGTCTCTATCGTTGGCTTCTATGTTCCTTTCATGCTGGTGTCAAGTGTTGTGATGCCGGTTGCATCGGGTCTGCTGACGACTCTTAGAGTCGACGGACCTCTCACAAATTTGATCATATACGAGGTTATGTTTGGACTAGGATGTGGTATAGGATTTCAGTGACCACAGGTCGCGGTAGCCACGACACTTTCAGATGCTGATATTGCCATGGGCCTCAACATTATTGTATTTGTGCAGAATTTCGGTCCGGCGCTGTTCGTAAGTGTTGCACAAAGTCTCTTCAGCACGCGTCTAGTCAGCAATCTTAAAGAGTATGCGCCGGATATTGACAGCAATGCGCTAAAGAGCATGAGCTTAGCGGACATCAGGCGCTTGATACCAGCAAGCGATTTACAAGAGGCGCTTCAGGGGTACGATAAAGCGATCATACAGACATTCTACCTCTGCGTTGCCTTGACATGCTTGATGATAGTCGGGTCGCTGGGTATGGAGTGGAGATCGGTCAAGGAAAAGAGGAACTGAGAAGGCTGGGACTTGATGTCTGTTCACCAGAAACACGGAGCCAGGCCCGGAGCTGTTTGATGCTTTTCCTCAGCTGCGCCTCTAGGAAGCGACTTGATGCTTTTTGCCATTAGTGGAGGTGCGAATGGTGAGAAGGGTGAAGCGGGGCAACGGTCCTGCAGATAAGATCCGCGGTCAAGAACTTTGTGCTTTGCATAACACAAAACCTCGTGTTCGCTATACCAAGTATCGGTGCTTCTTTCCTGGTAGTAGCATGGAAAGTAGATGTATTGGCTGAAATGTATGCAAAGACGTAGTCGTGTCACGGCACATGTCAGGTACGGTGCAAGACAATTGGACGCAGGACGGGAGATTATCATCATGTGGCCAAATATCGTGTTCGGGCAGACTTCTGACGTGTCGATCCTCAGCAGCCTGCATACGACCATTCATTCGAGCTCTAAAACAAGTGGCTGGGAGGCTATCTCGACCTACCCAAATGCATGGGTTAGAGAGGGGTCATTCAAGTTAGTATAGTAGGTCCGCATTCCCCTTCAAGCCGCCTCTTCATCATCGTCAACCCGACAGTGGCCGAAGAGCAAGTAAATCGCATAGCCATTCCCCAAGGCATCCGTGTCTGTTTCGCGAGCGCGTGTCCATCACCGCCGGCGCATGTGCTTCCACCACGAGCCACTTGATAGCGCATCCAGAGCATTCATCAAGCAAAGCGACTCAAATCGACCCTGCGCATATCCATAGAATACTTCGCGACCTTTCTTTTCCTCCCGACTGCGCTCTACCATCTATATCAACGTCCTACTTCAGCATTGACATCTACAATACAATACAATCAATCCATCCCTCCATCTGTCCAACCTTCGTCGCCGCCCAACTGGCGTATCCCCGCAATAGCATGACCACGAGCAAATCGCGCATTTACGATTCGCACCCCTCGGTGACTGCCTCAATGGAGGACTTTGAATCGCGCAACTACTCTCCTGACCTACTCAACATCAACTCAAACTCCAGACTAAAGTTCCAAAGTCCGGCTGCATCTTGCTACTCCGACGTATCTGAAGATGTGCACAACGGCTGGTCACCGCCACCGTGGCGCAAGCATGGCACAGGATGGTACAACCAATCCGGAATCAGATCTCCACCACGGAGTCGTGAGGCCAGTCCGCTGCTTGAGGAGGAAGAGGAAGACCATGACGACGCTGAAGATGTTTCTATCACTGCCGCACGCATCGCATTACCCGAGAGCCCTATCAAGGGCAGGACACCCGAACGCGACACACCCGAAGTGACGACCGGTGCGACCAAGTCCCACTATCTCACACCTCCTAGTAGTCAAGAGACGGCCAAAGAGGAAGATACGCGGTGGAGCAACTCGGACAATTGTACGTCTGCGTGGACATGCCGGGCAGAGACGCTGTATGAAGCCATGAACTGATCAGACTGATAGACATCCGCTTTTCAGTACGCGCCGATGTGCAACATCGCACAGAGCCAATAGAGGCAGTAATCAGTCGAGTTCGCAAGACATGGGGCTCATTGACCAAGTCCAAATACTCTACTTTCATGTTCATCATGACCGCCATATTTGCCATATCCGTCGCTCGTGCTCTCTTCCAAGAACCCGCGCCGCAACCACAGCCGGATCTCGTCAAGGTGGCTGGATTGGCCAAGTCATTTGAACCATTAATGTATTACAGCGAAAATGGACACACTCAAGTTGTCCAGCTTGGCGAGACTGGTGTTGCAGTCTGGGATTTAGGTGAAAGCGTGCGCTCAACCAACATGACATCCGGTCCTATCATTGTTCGTGAGCTCGACGAGCTGAGTGAAAGTCTGAAATCGTTAGCTCAGGAACTGACTCGTTTCTTTGCTTCCGTTGATGGCGATGTTGATAGCATCCTCATTGTCATGGAATGGGCACAGCGCGAGCTCTCCAAGCTTTCGTCACAAGCACCACCGTCACATCTTTCGCTTGCTTTTAGCAATCTACATGGCCTTCTATCCCGCGTTGGAGTCCTGGAGAATATTGCCACCGGAGAGCCCACAGCTGTAGGTGCAGTCATAACAGAACTCTTTGGCCGCACTAAGGCACAGCACACAAGTGCGACACTGCACCGCACATTCAACGATTTCCTCTCGGTCCTTGAAGAAGGTATCAACAACGAACTCACCGCGTCCTACTCCCTCTTTGCGCATTTCGAAGCAATTGACCGTCAATTTCTCAACCTTCAACGTACTGTCATTCGCGAAACTGACGCTCAAGAGCGCGAGGAATCCGAACTGCTGGCCTCGCTGTGGGCTCGCGTCATTGGCGCCAACGCGGTCCGCCTCAAGAAGTTCGAAAAGAACAAGCAACTCTTGTCTTCCCTTCGTGAACGCACCGTCCAGAACAAGCATGTCCTAGTAGATCACAACGGCCGTCTGTTGCAACTGCGAAGCAATCTTGAAATTTTAAGAAAGAAGCTGGTGTCGCCACTTGTCAGGGCCAACGACTCAAGTACCTTGACCGTCGAGGAGCAAATCACCGGTCTAGAAGGCACGTATCTGTCCCTTCGTGCAACAAGAGAAGCGCAAAAGAGCAGACTCATGGGCGCGATCCACGAAGCTGGACATAGACGGATAGGCATTGTGAGAGAGCACGGTGCCGATGGCGGTTATGCCATAGAAGGCCGGTAGACCAAGCACGATACTGTGCGACACGGTCAGGCTTGCGGCGTTTTGTGGTACCATCTCAACAATGGGTGGCGTTTGGGGAGAAAGAATACCCATGACGAATGCATGCACGATTACTTGACGGGACGAAATGGAGCGAGGATTTGGCAGATGGCGCGAAGGCTGATCATGGATGCTTTCGACATACATCTTTGTCGGAGTCACACAGAACATGAAGTGTTTGGGTCGGGATGTGTTCTTCAATTCTGTTTCTGAATTTCGGCTGATTGGTTGACTGGTTGATTGGTTGATTGGTTACTGTTGGTTTGTGTTTTTCTTGTCTTTACAGTACCTACTTGCATTGCATTGCATATTGCATAAGGGAAATAGGCGCCTGTAATGCTATTTGCAAGTATGATTCACACATGATCCACATGGGAACGTGTAAACGTGATCATTATTGTCATGTTATTTCATGCGGCGTGAAGCTTGGTGCCTATCAGAGCCTACCTTTGGAGACAATTAGCAGTGGGAGACATTGTCTTCTCTAAACCTTGTATGACGTGTGGTTTAATTACTCACACCCACTTCTGTCAAGTCGACACTGGCTTATGTTTGAGAACGGCACATCCTGTGTACTCTTTCCCCTAGAAATGTTGTTCGGTAAGTCGAATGACCTAGCTCTAGTTCAAGCATTCTTCTACAGCTACTCTCTCCTCTAGAATAATGTGTCCCAGTAAGGCGAATGACCTAGCTCTAGTCCAAGCATTCTTTTAGGGCTACTCTACATGGTGATCCTCATGGCGATCATAAACTCAGGATCAGTATTCTCCCGCCTCAGTAATATACCGACACGCGCTCCAACAATACCCCGCTCTCCATTCTCCACTTCCCGCTTCCTCCAAGCCCCAGAGTGTATACCATTACTGCCTTGGCCTCTACATCACAAATTTAGCGAAGCCACAAAACTCAATTGAATGAAATCCGACTGTTCGGCCCACATACCAAGACATGTATACAGTGTCATCTCGCATATCACGGACACGGCTTCACAATCCTCGCAGCGATCCTTCTACAGCGCACGTTGCCTTGACATGGGATGAGGTTTCTTCCACAGGGTACCCCACTCCTCGCAAAGACGCCATGCGGGATGTAACCAGACATAACAAAGCATGCCATGGAATCAACATAGTCTTTGCCCCGCTTGCAAGTATTAGCACCTCCGAGTCAAGTAGAAATATGGCGCCAGGTCCTTGACTATAAAAGCTCCCGGCTAGACGGCCGAGGACACAACTGGTCGTTCGCGTCAATACGGGCAAGTCGTTTTATGCGTCTTCCTCAACAATCATGATGGTAAAAAGCATCTTTCGGTTTCTGCTCCTGTCCTGTGCTGCAACAAGGACGCTAGCGTTTGACTGCACAACAGCTGCAGTTAGTGCTGTCCTACCTGCAAACGCTACCGCTCTCTTTGCCATTCCAGTCCACGAGAATGGCACTTTCGGACAAGCAGGAGATATAGCTTATCCTAAGAACGGAACCAACCTGCCTCCGCTCTGTGCCGTCTCTGTGAATGTAACTTCTTCCAACACTAGCTCCTTCACTTTTGGTATCTTCTTACCAACGACCTGGAATGGCCGCTTCCTCGCCGTTGGCAATGGCGGGTTCTCTGGCGGCATCAACTGGCTAGAGATGGGGAATGGAGTCCGCTACGGGTTCGCCGTTGTCTCGACGAACACTGGTCACAATGGTAGCAACGGAGACAGCACATTTGCCCTCGGTAACCCAGAGGCAAAGAAGGACTGGGGCTACCGAGCAATGCACGGAAGTATTGTACTGGCCAAGGAGATCACCAGCTCCTTCTACAACGGCACTTCACCGGCATTCTCGTACTACTCTGGCTGCTCGACTGGCGGCTTCCAGGGCCTGAAGGAAGTGCAGATGTTTCCTAACGATTTCGACGGTGTCATGGTGGGTGCGCCAGCCTGGTGGCACTCTCATCTTCAACCATGGAGTATTCAAGTCGGCCTCTACAACCAACCTGTCAATAGCTCTCACTATATTCCTGCCACGCTCTTTCCCGTCATCGCGGCTGAAGTGCTACGACAATGTGACGGCTCAGATGGTGTAGTCGACGGCATAATATCTGATCCCCGCGTCTGCGACTTCCGTCCCGAAGCCCTACTTTGCACGCCATCAACCAAGAACATGAGTGCTTGTTTAACATATCCACAAATCGATACCCTATACAAGGTCCACTCGGACTGGGTAGACGTGAACCAAACCTTTGTCTTCCCACGACTAGAACTTGGCACTGAGAACCAATGGCCTCTGCTGTCTGAGAATCCTCCAGATCCACTCAGCGTAGGCTACGTGCAGAACTTTGTCCTCGACGACCCGAGCTGGAACTGGACCGATTTCTCCTATCAGACTGTTGTCGAGGCTGAGACCGTCGATCCCGGCATGTCAGACGCAAGCGAGTTCGACATTAGCGCGTTTCATGGGAATGGCGGCAAGCTGTTGCACTATCATGGGTACGCAGACGGATACATTCCCACGCACAGCAGTGTCTACTACTACAACCACGTCTTCGGCACGCTAGCGCCAAGAAACATCTCGCTCGACGACTGGTATCGTCTTTTCCTGATCCCAGGCATGGGCCACTGCTCCGGAACCGCCGTCAACGCACCTTGGTATATTGCGGGTAACGGACAGGGCACCACTTTTGGAAACGGCACATATTCTGTGCCTGGGTATGCAGACGCGGAACATGATGCGTTGATGGCATTGGTGAGATGGGTGGAGAAGGATGTCGCACCTGAGACGATAGTCGCGACTAAGTATAGGAATGATTCGGATCTTAGTGCTGGTGTGCTGAGGCAAAGGCCATTGTGTCCTTATCCGTCGAGGGCGATGTATGCGGGTCATGGCGATGTCAATGAGGCTGACAATTGGCATTGCGCATAGACATTACTCTCGGTCAATGTGATGCTCTTAGCTGCAGAAATACAGCCAGGACTCATACTCTCCTCTTATCAGATTGGCCGAGGCTGATGCGTCGGTCACTCCCAGCAGTTCTGGTTCCAAGCCGAAGAAGTTCGGGCGCTTAAGTACCTTACTCTGTGAGACTCAGCGAAGAGGGTAGTGTATGGCGGTCATCATCGCAGCTCATGGTAAACTGAGCTCGTCACCTCTCAAAAGAGAGAGATTTTTGTAAACATATTAACAAAATCACGCACAGATTTTGACACTCGTGAAAATGATTGAGTGTTGTGAATTGGAGGACGTCACTGTTCAATGTGATTACGCACCTCCACAAAGCCATCTATCTTGAGCGCTTAAAGTCCTTCTTATCAGAACATCGAAGCAGCATGTTTTGAACAACCCACGAACAACACTTGAGATTGAGTCGAGTATCTCAATCATTATATGTTCGGAGTGTAGGTAAAACAACGATAAGCTAACAGCAGAAGAGAAACAGCAGAGACTGGCTTCGATTTTCAACGTTTCAGACATATTGAGCAAGATGATTCTCACGCATCACCAGCTGGTCGCCTCAACTCCAAGCGCCGCTGCACTGAGATGGCCTATACTCATCAATATGTGATCCTGTCGGCAATAT
Organism: Dothideomycetes sp. NU200; assembly: GCA_027943355.1. Taxonomy (NCBI): domain Eukaryota; kingdom Fungi; phylum Ascomycota; class Dothideomycetes; species Dothideomycetes sp. NU200. The sequence goes on along the minus strand of BSCJ01000034.1, from coordinate 68,879 downwards.
ACCGCGGCGCTTATGCAACATATCAGATATGCACGGGCGTCACATCATGTCCTTCCAACCTGTTACGGCTGTTTTCGGTTTTCGAGTATGAGTGATCTATTTATGAGCGCGTCCGCATACGTGCCCGTTCCACCTTGATGTGTCGTGTGAGAAAACAAAACTCCTAGATGTCTTTTACGAATAGGCACTAAATATCATAACCCAACGCGAAAAACATGGCAGGCAGCGTCACACCACAAGTTGACATTGGAACCCTAAGTTTAGGTGGACTGGGAGCCTTTGCACCAATTCTGGCAACACTCTCGGCTGATGATGTGGCTCCTATGGCTCTGATCCAAATGGACAACCTGGGCACCGCCTTTCGTATCAGCGGTCCCCATGCAGCAAAGGTCCCAGATCTTCTGCAACGCTTCTCCTCCACAAGGCTGGATCGACTTGGTATTGCAATTGGGTGGCGGAAAGGAGATACCGCCTCACTCATGGGGAAAACCCCGGGCGGACAAGTCATGGCTCTGTTTTCGTGTTGTTTGACGCAATTGTTCAACGAAGAAGGCGTTGGTCGAATTTTGAAAGGTCTCTCGGAACGACTTCTTGAGGACTATACGTGGGTGGCGAGCGTTTCCCAGCTGTCTAAGGTTGCAACCCTTCTGGCACAGAAGTTGCACGTCCTAGGTTTTGGAAACTTCCTGGCTCTTCAAGTCACGAGATTGCACACGATTTACGAGAAATTGGGCAAGAAAATGCCCAGCGAATTTCTGGACATAATCACCGTTGATTCGACTATCGAGCTGTTTCAAGCCCTGTCCCGAGCCAATTCCAGCAAGGAGGCCGTCGTAGTTCGCATAACAGGGACTCGTGGCATAGGCTACATCATGGCGATCATGTTGATGATGTTCCCCGATGAGACGCTTGTGACAGTTGAGAACGTGATAGTCCACGAGGGATCGCGACGAAAACTTGCAGTCGAATGCAAAGAGCTGGAAGAGCTCGCTGGGTCACTTGTAATCGTTACCGAAACTGTGATCCAGGGGAGAGAAGTTAGCAAGTCAATTCTGCAAACGACCTCAACCAGCGGCGAGGGCCTTCTAACTGGAATTTCTTTCACATGGTCAGCATGGGTGGCAGATCTGCTGAATGTTGAGCTAGCAGAAGTAGGACTGAAATGCTCCGATGATCTGCTGGTAGTATGCTGCAACATTTTGGGCTCAACAATTTATAATTTAGGTCGAAATGGTCACGCCAACCTCAAACGTCAACCAGTTGATTGCACTCCTTGGCCCTACAGAGGACTTCTAACATTGCTTGGACCGCACCCGTATGGACGAATACGAAGCACTTTCGAGACCGTATTTGCTGTTAGTCCCACCAAATTTGAAAGTACTCTCGACGATGCCTATCAGGCCTTGACGACGGCTTTCCTAGATGAATTCGCCTCCTGTACGGTCTGCTCTTGCAGTGCTGGTGATATTGCAGAAGGCTGGGACGTTCCAATGGATGCTGACCAACCTTGTGCGCTACATCGCGCGTGGCATGCAATCGGAATGACATTGAACCGAGGATTCTGGAGTGTGTTTATACATGCTAAGACAGACGTCACCGTGACTCCCAGGATGTACGAATACCATATACTTGCTAGCAGGGGATTGTTGATCACCCAATATCTGAATGCAAAACTTTTCGGACACACGAAGTCCGAATTCGAGAGCTGCGAAGCTTTGCACATTTTCATGATGGTATCTGACGAGCATGGAGCTCTAGCCAATTGCTTTGGCTTGACCACCATCTACTCGAGCCTTCTAGATGCAATGGAACTGGATCCTGGCCAGGGACTATGCTACAGATTAGTTGAAGGATCACTCGTATTCAATAATCATTACTACAAGACTCTTCAATGTAGGGGAATAGAGCTGAGACCGATCGCCAAAGGAGATTCTTCCACCTTTGAAGACCAGGTTACTCCCTCGTCTGCTGGTAAACATGAGGACTTGGAGCTAGCCATAAGAGAGCACATGCATCATGTCTCCCTGCAAGCAAACGTTCGGTACTCTGGCACCATCAGCCAATTCAATCTTTCCAACATACTCATCGGCTCCTACGGACACGATGTTACGACGCCATGTCAGCATGACTCGAAAAGTCCATTGAAGGAAGCGTACAGAGATTATGTGATGACAACATCAGTGGCTGCTCCTCTTGCAGAGGGTAAGCTAGCTATTGTTCAGACACAGCGAGATCGGACAGCACAACTCCTGGCCTTTGAAAAAGGGGCACGAGCGATAGTGATGAAGTACTGCTGTCTCAATTGTGCATATGAGCAAGCGAAAGACAAGTACGACATGATCATCGTTACATGAACCGGATTGGATAAAATCATTCTTGTGGATTACGTTTTATTCATCATTATCATAGCAGACATCAAAAAGGTCGTCTCTCATTCAGGGGAACCAGAATGTGCCGAGTCCAATATGATGACCTGCAGGCCTTTCTCCAAATCATCGCATGGCACATGATCAATCCTAGCCATACCTTCCGACCTCCAATATCCATCATCTCCACCCTCGTTCTCACAGAGATTCCCACCCTCTTCTGATACTGGCGTCGTCCACCACAGGGCCCTCCCATCATTATGCCTGGTTGACTCAGACATATCTCCCACAGGCTCAGTCCCACACTCAGCCTCTCCTTTTCGCATGCTTGACCGCAGGCTCCAGGAGCCAGAAGAGCCAAAACTAAACAGCCTTTTCTTAACCCTCATGATCTGCATCTCACCGTGGACATCCGCAACCACACCTTTTCCCTTGCTGATCCAGACCCTGGCCAGCGGTCGCAATGTTGCCACACTTAGACAGCAAATACCAATGCCAGTCTCGGCCACACTCAACAGCGCAACCGGGACTTCGTGCTTGAAAACGCCAGGCCCGATTTCCCTATCCGAGGCGATGAAAGGGATGCGGATCACCGACACCAGACTGCCCGACACGGCCATGGCAATGAGTCCGCAAACGCTGATTTTCCTCTTCGCAGGCATGGCGGGGCTGGCAGTAACGATGGCGATCGGGAGGATCGCGAACAAAACATCTACTACTGCGTTGAGCACGGCGTGTGTGACGTTGAGGGCAAGCTCGGCGTTGTTCCAGCTTGTGCAGGAGATCTCGAAGTAGGCCGACGACGTCACGTCAATGGCGCCGCATCGGAAGAGAGAAGCCAAGGCAAACCCGGCGCTGTAGAGGGCGTATACGGACGTGATCAGGATGATGAACAGGCGATGGCGACGGTCCTGCACGATGCGGTGGAAAAAGGCGGCGAGGGCGAGTTTGAGGAAGATTTGGTCGACAATATAAACGCCGAAGAAGCTGAGTTCGAGCTATAAAAACCCATATTGTAAGCTGGTGTTGATTCTTTTTTGTTCTTGCTATGTGTGTTGAACTTTGTGGGATCTTGTGTGACAAGGAAGGGGATCTGTCAGACTTACCCTGCTGAGACGTAATATCGAGGCTTCGATTTCAGAAGCTATTTCTACTCTGCCTTGCTCCATCAAGAGAGCACAATTGACAATGAACAATACCTGTATGAAATCAGTATGAGCACGTTTCTACATCTTATCCTGCCAGGGTTTCAAGATGGTGTGCAAGCGACAGAGGAAGCGCACTCACAAATGCCGCCAGTAAAACCCAATCATCCAATCCATATCCTTTCGTGAGCAAGAATCGGCAGTATACGCGAAGCGCGATGCTTATCGTGGCGAGGAAGCAGAAGAGTGTGGTGACGGCTATGAGAGCGCCTGGTGCGCTGCCAAACGCTGAAGCTGTGATGTGAGCCTCCATGATGGCAGCTTTGTGTCGCAATCAAAGTTCCAGCGTCCTCGAAGCAGGTAGCTCGGAAAGGATTTGTTGCTGAATTCGTGTAAAACCACTATCGCCTTGGACAACGCCTCAGGACGCAATGCACTTCTCAGAGAGAGAGAGAAAGTAAGAAAGGCCAGCCGTGCAAGAACGCGAACAATGTCTGTGTGCCAGAAGACGCTCCAGTTAGGAAGGCAGGCACTTCATTATATCGACTTACTATAGTAATCACCAAATCATATATAAGCTTAAAGACCCAGAAACATTGACCGTTGGCTCCCCTTTCAGTGTCTCACGCGTGTCAGAGATCTTCAAAGCCATGACTGAGGATGCAACTCAGCGGACTTGACAAACTGATGCGTTAAGAAGACTGCACACTTGCACATTCATTCTCAACGGGGCCTCTGAAACACCAAGGACGTATCGCGTAGCACGGGAAAGTTTATGTGATCTAGAAAAGACCAGGTCGTTACGATTCCTTTGGCATGGCGATCCATGTCCAAGCAAGGTTTGCAATTGCTGCTTTGAATGGCAACCGTCACGCAGTAGTAGCAGCACTGATAATGAGCTCTCCGCGGTCCTGGGTGAGACAGACATGTGGGAGAACCCGATCGATCGGGTCGAAATGGGGGTTGTCTTCTTCGATTGCGTTATGTAACGGCCGGCTCGAATTTGATTTCGCTAAGTGAAGGCCATTCGAGCCTTTTCAGCCGACGACGGCAAGATGGGAAACAAAGCCATTCAATGCAGTGTCAGAGAGGGAGACCAGTATTTTGACGTGGAATTGATGCTCTTCATACAGACCGGGTGCGCCGCCGTCACTACCAATTACTTGTACAGCCTCGCCCACAGGGCTGCTCCAACACTTTCTTGACAGTAGATTCTAACTTACATACTACCTACAGCTACCTTCGTACCGGGATCCAAGGTAGAGATGCCACAGCGGAGAAAGCCATGCAGCCGACCGTTTGACAACACGCCGTCGAAAATTCTCGGTCACAACGTCCCGCTCTTATACCACGTCGTCGTGCGGAGTTGGGTCCGAGACAAGCACAAGTAAGTACATACGAACAAACCAATGGGAGACAGTATACGAAGCGACCAATCAGTGTATTGAGTCCAGTATACGAGCGGGCCAATCAAGATCCCTAGAATCCATTCTCATGACTATAACGGTCGGTCTTGACCTACTTGTGCTCAAGCACAGTATACAAACCATTCAAACAAGTGGCGCACCGTTAGACCACTCAAAGCTGTGCCTCGCAAATCTACAAATACGTTCATCATAGCACCATGACACAGTCAGTGTTAGATTATGGTTTTCCCCTTCTCCACAGCCTCTTGCTTTCCGGTTGCATATCGGCCGGGTCGATCCATGACACCTCCCACATCACGACTCAACGACGATGCACCAAAAAAGAAGAAAAAAGAGTAAACCAAGAACCGGAAGAGCAATAGCCTTCCGATCTCGAGATGTTTGGATCTGAGTAGCTACGATCTCTCTCTTTTGAGATGTTCGAATCGGAGTAGCTACGATCCTAGCTGCTCACCCACACACACACACACACTCTCTCTCTCTCTCCCTTTCTTACATCAACTTCTGTTCCACCCTCTACCCACCAAGCAGCAAAGGGCATCAAAAAGACAGCCACCACGCCACCTAACCATCTCACACAACGCTCCATCGACCCTCGAACCCACCAAACCCAAATCCCACCACACGCAACAGCCAAACGGCTCCAAACGTGCACAATTCAGGCAAAAGGCAAGAACAACCGAGTCTCCAGAACCTACCCAGCTCTGGCCGTGCGTGCTTTGGGGACTCTATGGCATCGACTCGTATTGGGGGCAACAGAGAGGGGCGTGTACATCTATTCGGAATCTGGTAACGTATGCTGGGAATCCAGATATTCTCCTCGCGTTGAATCAACGGGCGGGTTGGTCGCGGGTGGGGAATGCTCGCGATCGTGCAAGTTTCTTGTTCTTTGGTCCGGTGTGGCGGAGCGGAGGGTTTGAATGAGGTATGAGTGCTAGATCATGATGTTGTGGGACGAAGGGGTGAAATGTGTCATGGAGTAGGTAGGGTCCTCCAGAAGAGGGGAATGAACCGCAGAGATTGGACCAGAGTGAGTATGTTCCCCTTTTCTGCTTTAGACCTGGAGGCCATGACTTTTTCCATGCTGGAAATGTAAGGCAAGTGAAGTAGGTATGTGATGCGTGTAGTATAATTTCCAATGGTATCAATTCCGCCAACAACCTCAACGAATGTCGGTCGCAGCAATAAAATGGACTACTGCCTGATCCTCACTTCAGACTATCTCCATGCTACACCTTTTGAACATTAACCACCTCCCTCCCGTCTTTTCCCCTTTTCACTTGTTCCACAGACCACCCAGAGCATTAAATAGTCTTCTTTCCCTCATTCTGACGAAGAGCCTCCTCGTCATCTTCGACCTCCCCATCAACATCAGCATCAGCCATTTCCCATCCGTTCTCCCCATCCGCGAGATCCTCGCTGCGTCGCCGTCTGCCACGCTCTCTCATGGCGCCTCTGATTTTCTTGCTGACTTCGTCCATTGTGTCCTTTGAGCTCATGGTCGTCATGCCCAGATCGCCGCCGCCGAGTCCTAATCCGCTACCTGTCCGTCGTAGAGGCGCGCCGTTTGCGTCTTTGTTGCTGCCGCTATCGCTTCGTGCCCTGCTGCGTGATCGGTTCGGTGTGCCTGGTCTGGTGGCGAAGATGCCGATGCCGCCTAGGTTTCCGAAACTCTCGTTGCGTGGGAGGTGGCTGCTGCCGACACCGCTGCCACCGCCTATGCCGGCTCCGGCAGTTTGACTGCTTCTGCTGGTGACGGGGCTGGTAGGTGATAGGCCGATGTTGTTGAAGCCATAATCGCTACGTCTGCTTGAGCTGCTACCAGGTCTTGGTGTTTGAGGTCTAGAAATGGCGGGAGAATGGAGAGGGTGTGTAGGGTCGGAGACTATGCGTTGGTGGTCAAAATCGGGGTAGAGCTCTGGGCCGAGGTCATTGATGACCTCTGTGACTTGCTCAACCAGATCGCTACGCTTCTCACGTAGGCGGACCATGGTGTTGCTGCTAGTGGGTCCAAGAGAAAGGACGAGCGGACGGAGTGATTTTGCAATGTCCATGCCTACCTCTCCGAAACGGAGAGCCATAAAGGTGATCATGGGGAAGAAGATGTAACCAAAGACGACAATTGTCCATAGGGGAACGCTCTCAGGCATGTAGCCTTGTATGCGATTGCTGTAGGCCCAGTATGTAAGGATGGCAGTGTACCAGGTGTAGAGGACTGGAGCCAAAGCCATGGAGACAAGTAGCTTCCATGTGGCCATGACGTCCTTGCCTTGGATCTTGACAGTGCTTGCAGCCAGAGCTTCGCGGGACTTTTTGATACTGATGATTTTGCCGGCAATAAAGACTGGGGCGAACAGAACAAGTCCGGGAAGGACAGCGGTACTGAGGACGGCCAGTTTCGCAAGACGATAGAGTAGAGTAATGACAACCTTGGGTATACTGAAACGTGCATAGCTGACTTGGTGATCACGAATGTTGAGCATCATGAGTTCCTTGTTGTAGCTGAGGATGGATTTCTTGAGGCTGACGATACGAGGGTCGTCCTTGTATGTGGTGTATCCCTTGACCAGACGTCTGTTGAGCTCGACGATCATGGGAAGAGGTAGCTTCTTGCCCTTGGGGTTGTATAGACGTCGGACGGCCTGAATGAGCTTGAGGGAAAGTTAGTCTGGGAATATTCTTAGGATTGTACGAGAGTGATGAAGCTTACCATGAGAGTGTCGTAGTCGGGGCTGGTGACGGTGACGGTGACAAGACCTTGGTAGACAGTGTCCAAGACCTGTGCAACGGCCTCTCGTCGCTCACCGTTCTTGTACATCTGCACAGTCTCTGGAGGAATCTCAATGGGGCTTCCGAACTCGACAACAGCTCTGGAACGGAACTTGTGGGCGTGGAAGTAGTTCATGCCGCAAGGGACAATCTTGACACCGCAGTTGGGGTTTTCAGCCAATGCTCCGAGAGCCATGATGGCAACACCAGCTATTGCTTGTCAGTTTCTTGATTCTTACAAAGCGTTGAACTTGATGACAAAACTCACCCTTCAGAGGCAGCAATTCTGTGCGGTCGTGGCTGCCACCCTCTGGAAAAATACCAATGCATCCTCCCTCATGTAGCTTTTTGAAAACAGCCTCGTACACCTTGGACTGGTCGACGTGAGGTGCCACACTGAATTTGATACCTTCGAAACCTTGTCTGCACTTGTTCTCCGGCTCCTCTTCAAGCAGCGTCTTGCCATCGCCTGCGAACACGTCCTGTCCGGTAAGCTGCCTCAATGCAACATTGCCCTTGAACGGCTTCTTCAGCCTGATTTCGTCCTTGCCCAGAATCTCCTTGATCTCCGCATTGGCCGCCTGATTATTGACAGTGGGCAAAACCAGCAGACCTCCAACCTGGTAGATCTTCTCATCTGTGAAATCGGCTCCATTATTCTTGACCACATCAGGCGCGCCCTCTGGGTCAGGCAGGTATATAGTGCCCGCAACCGGCTTCTTCTTGTCCAAGGCTCTGCCCACGGGGACGGACCCAACGGTCTTCGCACCCCAGCCGATAAAGGCTCTGTTCATGCTCTTTTCTGCAATTAACCAGCAGACACGACGCTTGCAGTCCTGGCGGAGGACACGCATGAGAATGAGCGGGTCGACGAATTGGTTGGCATGAGGGGCGGCGACGATGATGACGGGGCCTTGACGGGGCACTTTCCATGACGAGCGCGGGTGCACTTCACGGAAGAAGAGGTCGACCAGGACGCTGAAAGCCCACAGCCAAATGTCGTAGACCAGGTCGGTCCAGAAGCTGACCTTGCTAGGGTTGGGCGCCATGATGGCGGTGGGTGGGGTGAGGAAAGCGCGTCGGGGGGACGTGTTGAAGAGACCAGTGATCGTTTGTTTAGTGTCGAGGTGTGGTATAGGTGGGACGCAGGCGTGGATAGAGTGTTGTTGAGTAAAAGTAACCTTGGGGTAAGCTAGAGAAATAATTACTCCTCGGGGCAGCTCTCAGGCTAATGCTGAGCTATAGCGGCTGCCGAAGTACTCCGTAGCGGTCGATGGTTGAGAAGAGGGGTAGTGGATGCCCTTTTGCGCCTCTTTGGCCTCCGTCTCTTGGGCGATGGAAACGCGTGAATAAGTAGAGTAACGGCGAGGGTACAAGTAGCATTTAGGGAAAAAAGATAGCTAAAGGTCTACAGCACGGGCGCACAAGGGTAGCCGTTATACGTCACGTCACTCACACCGATTGTCTTACTGTATAAGCAATAAACAAGAATAATAAATCTGCTTGTTATCTTTGCGGTACCGCTTGCTTCGAGCAGATATCTCTTCTATGGCATGGCTCGATCTCCACTGAACACCCACCTGTACACGCGAACATCAGACAGGTGGAGAGGTGATGCAATACTGTCGGTACTGCCGGTTGGTAATTGTGGAGGATGCATATGCTGGGGACCTCAACATGACTTGTGCTGAAGGTTGTCTGCCCCGAATCTTGGCATTGGTGGGGCTTAAGATACATGGCGTTCGAGCTACAAGTATCATAGGTAGCAACAGCAGTCCTAAGGAATGAAAGCCATTCGCTGCTTTCGTGTAGTCTTACATACGATATGGAGCCACCCGACCTTCACTCTGAATACTTTCCGACTTTCGTTGTCAATTTAATGATAATATTATGAAACTATCTGATACTTTTACAAAAGAGACTTTGGTAGCCATAGGAGAACCTTGCCACATTCCACTTTCCCACACTTGTGCCAGCCGTTCGGCCATTATCATTCCAAAGCCTGATACTATTCGATCATCCCGATGATAGTCACGTTGCAAGCTCAGAAACCTCTGCCGCTCGATGGGTCACCGGCATCATCAGGGTAGACGTAAAAGGCCAGTGCAATGATGATGTATGTCCCGAGACACATGGCTCCCTCCAGGTAGTTGCTCTTGCCGTCTTGGATGAGGTAGTTCACCACGAGCACACTAACGAAAAAGGTGACAGTCTCGAAAAGCTGGAAGTGGAGAGTCATGGGCTGTCCGATGATCCATCCGAGAATGACCAAGAAAGGTGTAACGAAGAGCGCAATCTGCATGGAAGATCCAATCGCGACTCCAATGGCCAAGTCCATCTTGTCCTTGTATGCCACAACACATGCTGTGACATGCTCTGCTGCGTTACCAACAATTGGCAGAAGGATCAATCCAATGAATGTCTTCGAAATGTGGGCTTCCTCAACAATTGCATCAATCGAGTCAACCAGGTACTCAGCGCATACTGCCACAAGCAATGTGACCAGAACGAGGGCGATGGCGGCAGGAATGGGGGTTAGAATCTCCGGCTCCTTTGCTTCAGCACCCTCCTCGGGCTCTTCCTCGTCAAAGAGCTTGGCGTGAGTCTTGAGTTGAAAAAAGAGGTAGAGGCAGTATAGAATCAGGAGGATGATGGCTGTGCCGTGAGAGAGGATCAGGATGTTATCGTCTGTCGACTCCTTCGAGTTGGAAAGCGCGGCGTAAAGAGTGGCGGGAATGATCAAAGAAGCGGAAGCGACTGCCATAAGCGAGGACATGGTCGAGGCGACAGTCGAGTTGAAATTTTGCTCGGAACGATTGTATCCACCCGCAATGAAGCAGCAGCCGAGCACCAGCAAGATGTTGGAGAGGATACTGCCCAGCATGCTGGCCTGGACAATGCGAATCTCGCCCTGACGAAGGGCGACAATTGACACCTGCGTGATATTAATGTTAGTCTTTCTGTACACATGCAAACATCACGCCAACAAGCGCTTCCCAGACTGAACATACAATAAGCTCGACAGCATTTCCGAATGTCGCGTTCATGAGACCACCAATCGTTTGTCCCAGTTTCACACTAAGCTCTTCGGTCGCGAAACTCAACAATGCCGCAAGCGGTACAATGGCCAGGAAGTTGACGACGAAAGTAGCAGTAGGATTGACATCGAGAGCTCCAAGGACAATACCGGCCGGGACGAAGACGAGAAGAACGTTGACATAGTTGCTGGTCAGGACTGCCCAAGTAGTACTGAGGAAGCGCATAGGGTAGCGCACCCATGCTCTTTGGTCGTCGTCATAGGCATGCACGTTTGGTGCTCTCGACGATATGTTCTCGAGAGATTCGCTTGCTTGCGACACCAGAGGAGTGCGTTCAGTCGAGCCATTGCCGTCCATTGTTTCGCGCCAGTCGTTGGAGCTACGACCGGTCTTGAGGAAGGAAGACTTCACCCTGTCTGTGTGCGCTGTTAGCACAATCTCGTGCAACGATGAGGTATCCTTGTGCGCCAAGGTGTGAGCTCAGGCTCAGGCTCAAGCTCAGCTTGGGTGGTTGCAAGATATTCACTTGGCAGTGGAGGCTGTGGATGGTGCGCTCGGATTTTTCACTTACTCATGGTGGAGGAGGGAAAAAGGTAAGGGTGAGACAGTAGAGAAGGTAGTGTGCTGATTAAAGGTCAAGTCAATGGGTCACACGGTGAGCCAAGAGGTCTAGGATGAAATCAAACGTCCCGCGAGTCGTTTGCAAGCGAAGTATGGCCTGTCTCCAAAGGTTGGGATTGATAATGATTGGCAGGTACGGTAGATAGCTAAGCTATACGAAATACCGCCAAGGTATCCCAAGAAAACTCTGTGTTGCAAGAGATTGCTGCGAAGGGAGAACAACAGAGGACGTGGTGGAGGCGCAGACACAAAATCAGCTCGAATACATGGTGAGCTGCCGTGGGGAGCTGCAGCTTCTCATGCGAACAGCTTCTATGAAACAGGAAATGACGTACCATTCGCGGGCCCTAATGCTGCACAGCCTCAATTGAAACCCGCAACTGGCACAACCTAGACTTTCGAGCTTATTGCTGATCTACTTGGCACGCAATATCAGGTTTGGGGAATTGTGCATGGAACCTCACATCGTTCACAACGTGGTTAATCGAGCCATTCGATCCGTCTGGAGAAAGATACAGATGCGACATGTTGCGAACACAGCAACGTCGGTCTGACGCGCCTTTGACATGACTGCATCTGCTTACTGCTGTGAAGTCAAGTACAAGATCCTGTCGTGATTTCACTTACGGGTAGTATGGTAACGGATGATACGGCTGCCAGTACGGTATGTCACTGCTTCACAAAGCCTAAACCACAACCCTCGGGCATCCCAGAAGCACAAGACTCGTTACATATCGTATTAGTCTCCAATGCTCGAGGTTCGAAGGTCCGTTGCGTTGTTGTTGCAGCTGGATCGAATGATAGACCGACGTGTCGTGCTGCTTGGTGAGGCATATTCTGCTACTCAGCCTATCGCGATATTACCATTATATAAAATGCTTGGCTACTGCCCCACCATCAAGGAGTAGCAAAGTACCTCAGCTTCTATCAGCATTTGGATGCTTGTTCGTCTTATACAATAAAGAGTGGCTTTCCTAGCATTGAAGCTCCGTATCCAAGGTATTCAACTACATGTCTTCAGTAGCTCAAGTTCTTGAACCAGTTCCTTACTAGCATATTCATGCTAATGCTGTTTTCACCCGCATTGGCTCAGCTCAGTCGGGGGTAGTTGATGCAGAAGGGTTGACATAGCCTTGTCTACCGAGTATACTACTGTGACCGGAATGCTACAGAAGATAGCCGAGTAGATCGGGATCTGGCAGCCGAACAGTAGAGAGCCCCTCCTAAACATTCATCCCTATCTCCATGCTCATCCGGCTCCGCAAAAAGGGTTGCCGCCTCCACATCCGAAAGACCGACCCCAACATCAAGTCAATGGTGGAAGCAAAGTAGCAAAGTCCAAGAGGAACACAACGGTTTCAATTTTGGAAGCTATAAAATAAGATAGGTAAGTGGGTATCGCAAAGCCCTATCAACAATGCCGGACACCTTAGACTATGTAATAAAAAGCTAAAACGATAGCTCGTTTGTTGTGATATGGTAATGTGAGAATAATTTCGTAACCTTCATGCATTCCATTTTCCTCTGCGCACGCTGTATGCTCGATTCCTTCTCTTCCGCTGCAACGTTAGATTGCACTTATGATTGGTACTTCTTGTGAATGTCAATAACCTTTTGAACTTCGTCGTAGCTGCCGAGGAAGATGCCGGACTTGTCGTGAATGTGCTCGGGGACAACGGTGAGCATACGCTCCATCTTGCTGTTGACTGCCTGACCGCCAGCTGCGAGGAGAGGATATTAGCATGCTGTAAGTTGGACAAAAGGAGAACGTGACTTACCTTGCTCGAAAACCATGGCCATCGGAGCACACTCGTACAGGATTCTAAGCTTGCCCTTTGCACTCTTCTTGTCGGCAGGGTAGGCGAAGATTCCTCCGTAAAGAAGGGTTCGGTATGCGTCTGCAACCATGGAACCAATGTAACGGGCACTGTATGGCTTGCCGCCGTGAACGGGCTCCTTCATGTGAGCAACCCATTCGTTGACGGGGTCGGACCACCAGCAAGAGTTGCCCTCGTTGACGGAGTAGATGGCACGCTTGGTGGGCATTCTCATATCAGGGTGGGTGAGGATGAACTCGCCAAGCGAAGCATCCATGGTGAAGCCGTTGACGGGGCCACCCTTCATGGTCATGACGAGCTGGGCTGAGGCACCGTACATGGTGAAGCCTGCCGCAACAAGGTCGGTACCGGGCTTGAGGAGATCCTCCTTGGTGCCCTTTGCGCCCTCAGCGAGCTTGTAGATGCCGAAGATGGTGCCGACTGAGACACCAGCGTCGAGGTTGGATGAGCCGTCAATAGGGTCACAGGCGACTGCATAGCGGGCGTGCGGGTTCTCTGCAAAGACAATGGGCTCCTCCTCCTCCTCTGAGACCAGGATTCTAACCCGGCCCGAGTTCCTCATGGCGCTGATGAAAATGTCATTGCCGATGACATCCAACTTCTTCTGGTCGTCACCGGTGGCATTGGATGCTCCCGCAAGACCCTCGAGGTTAATTAATGATGCACGGCGGATGTAGTATGCGATGGACTTGAAGGAGAATTGCAGGGCGTGGCAGAGGAGACTGCGGGGTAGCGGGGTTAGCTTCCATAAGTCCTGGACGATGGAGAATAGAGCTTGAGTGGTCAGGAGAGAACGTACGTGAAATCACCAGTTGCCTCTTGGTGCTTTGTTTGCTCCTCGGTCAGATACGTGGTAAGAGTGGTGATGTTAGTGTTGACGGCCTCGTCGCCGACAGCTCCGCCTTTGTTTGCAGCCATGTTGATGTAGAGTTTGGGATTTGTGGAGAGAGGTTGGTGGGCTATGTCTTCTTGGAGTCGAGTATGGAAGTGGATGGTGAGGGGAGCAGAGATTGGATGAGAGATTGGAAGAGAGTGGACGAGAAACAGTCACAATTTTGAGGAAGACCAGATTGTCAGACTCAAGGGAACGTCACTTGTGTTGATCGGTATTGCGGAGCCTCAGTAACGTCAGAGTGGAGAAGGCACAAGCAAGCTGAGAGAGAGAGAGAGAACAGAGATGATCACACGATCAATTGAGCAGATGTGGTCAAAGGTGTTGCTGGGCACAAGGATATAAGTAGTACGTTTAGCTACCTCTCTCGGTCCCTGATTGCCGAGGTCACCCATAGGTGTATGCTCTTGTTTGACCGTCAAATGCCTCAAGGAGCTCCGGGATAATGATGCGGGACGTGCTGGAGAGGAGCCACGGGGAAATGTTCACCGCAGACGCCCGGTTTTATCCGACATGGAGAAAGGTGGACCACGACCTGGGCTGGGCTTGACTTTTTGACCCTAAGAGCCCCGAGCGCCAATGATACCCAGCCAGTCAAGAGATAAACGTCAGACATACAACATCGTCTTTGATGCAGATTACCATGAGTCGTGTCTAAGAGGACCCGTGTAGGCCAGCGACCTTGCTGTCTTTCCTTTTCAGTTTTTCATTTTTTTGGCTCTCAACAATCCATCAACATGATCTGGGATACTCTTCAACAGAGTTATTCTACTACGAAGCAAAACCACATACTACCGATAATCCTATGACCACGTCTGATCTGTATCACATCTCAGGAGTCCTGGAGAGTGCTCTGACTTTATATCCTGGGGTCATTGCCGGTCGACTGTCCATCTCGCTTAACCTTTACTTGCGCCTTGCCGTCCCTGCCCGCCATCGTCTTGAGCATTTGCAGAGCCCTGCACACGAGGATAGCTGCACCTGGACGTAACACCACGATCTGTGCTGGGTATATTGTCAGTACTCCTTAAATCCGTCAACATCCGCGGCAGGTGTACAACGTGTGGCCTCATTGCTCCGGACGACACCGCTCCGTCTTTTGACACAGGAGCCATTGCGTCTTGGTGCTTTGACTAAGCAGTCGCCTGACCACCTCTCCTTTTCATATGATCGATCCCTGGCCAATTTTTGGATGACAAACTATGTTCTCAAGGTAGCGTAAGTATGTCGACTCTACATACTGGACGTTATGGTTCCTCTTCAGGGCATTTCCATCACTGCGTCCACATTTGTCTGGATGCCCTAGAGTAAGAACAAGGGCTCTTAACTGTATACGCTGGATTCTCCAAAATCAATGCTCTCAAATATAATGGCCGTAGAGATGACTTCGCTCAAGTAGTCTAGTACTTGGCGAAATAAAGCAAATACGAAGATGATCAAAACGTCTCTGGGCTGTGTCGGGGGCCTCGATCACATCACATTTAACCGAAAGATATGTCATACTCGAAATGACACACCCACATATGCACAAGTGCTGTTTACCCAGACGCCCAAGAAACTCGTGAGAGTCACTTGCCCAAATCCATCACCATAAATCAAGTGGCTGAAATAATGCTCCGATATCTCTACATAACTATATCCATCAGCTTTTTCCTCTTCATAACCACTACAACTGCATGTGCAGCCAACAACACTCCTTCTGTTCTCAGCCTCCACTATCCAATCTGCCTCCAGGACCCGTTCAATCTCGACTTCACCGGCGAGTATGATATACAATTACACCAGGCCGAAGAAGTTCCCATCAATCCCACTTTTCATTCACAAACAGAGCACTCATCCCATCTAAAGCAGGGCCTTCACGAAAGCTGTGACTACAGAGCTGCAGGGCTAGGACTAGCAGGGTACTGGTGGACACTCGGCCATCGGGACCTCCAGGTGGTGATGATTGGCTGTACAGGTCTGCGGTGGCGAGAGATGTGGTACTCCATCACATGCCTACCACCAGCAGTCAAGTTGGCTGCCGGGAACTTGTTCTTCTCTGGATTGGCGGGTGTGATTTTGGGATGAAGAGCCGGTCTGATATCAACCTTCTTATTGCGGTAAATCTGTCTTATGTGGCTAGAATCGACCCAGTGTTCGCATTGCAAGTCCAACGGCAGGACATCGACAACGACAGCCATGAAGAAAGAAAAGGAGGAAAATCGAAACGCCAAAAACACCTCGCCTTGCTCGCTACTTGCAACCAGCCTTGTGAAATGGAAAACCCAGCCAGAGAGAAGCCAACAGCCTTTCCCTTTCTCTACCTATTCTTCTCCTTCGAAACACAAGGGCAATCTACCGACCGTGCCCATCCGTCCTCAAATCCTCTCCATCATCGCCGACCTCACCCGTGCCAGTCAAATAATTCGCCTTCTCCGCATCCTCATACTCCTTGCACAAATCCATGACAACCTCTCGCGCGGTATCAAACTCGCCCAGTCCATCCCGAAACGGTTCTTCCCGCTTGTACTGCTCAAGAAAGGCGTTGCGCTTGCGGAGACGGTCGTACTGGAAAACAATACGTTTGAAGAGGGTAGATATGCCAGTGTGATTGGCGAGCATGAGTCCGCTGACTTTGGGCGTGTAGGGGGTCGCTGTGTAAGGCGATGTTCGAGTTAAGGCGACTTGGATGGAGGCAGGGCCCCAGGGAATAAAGGTTGCGAGGCGGCGTTCGCGGATGCGGAGGAGGGATTTGTGGACCTGTGTAATGCGAGGTTAGTATGGCTTCCTGCTCACGTGAGGGCGAGGGTGTGTTGGGATTGACTCACGTCTGTTGGGTCTGCTTCTCCCATGATGATGTTGAGGATGGAGATGTAGCAGCTGTTCTTGCCCGGACTAGCGCTGACCATTCTGTTCTTGGGCTGTAACAACCTTCTCATGACTTCCAGCACCGTCGTCCTGCGCACCGTCTTTGCGGCTTCCACATTCTCGCCTGTGAACGGCGTGTAGCTTGTTTGCAAGAAGTGACATCTGGGTGTAGGTATCAAGCTGGCGATGATGCCGGCGAGATCATTGTGCATGTATCCTGGGTATCGTAGAGTGGTAGTGCTGGCGCTCATGACGGTCGAGACGAGCTGGTTGGTTTGTTGGAAGCTGGGTTCTTGGACGTGGAGGGTGTCGGCTGCAATGCGGCTGAGTGCGCCGTTATCGAGGACAATGACTGAGTCGGCGTTTTGAGTGAGGCGGCGGAGGGAGAGGAGAGAGTTGTATGGTTGCACGACGACATCGCCCGCATTCTGGGTATCGGGAAAGACGGAGTAGGTTTGAATGATCTTCTTGGGAAAGCGGTCATTTAGTCGTTCGAGGAGAAAAGAGCCGAGTCCACTGCCTGTGCCGCCAGCGATGGAATGAAGCAGCATGAAGCCCTGTCATGCGTGTCAGCTACCTCTTGTTCATTTTCCCTACGTCTGACATGATTCCCCAAGTCATACTTCCAATGAGTCACTGCCATCAGCCTCACGATCAATCATATCCAGCACCTCATCTTGCACGCTCTCGCCCATAGCATAACCGGCCGCCCAATTGTTGCCCGCACCAGTCCCGTCCTTGTGGACGTAAAAGTTCTCTGGATTGTAAATGTTCTTGTAGGGTCCCGTCTGGATACCATTGATGACTCGTGGTTCCAGGTCTAGCAGGATGGCGCGTGGAATGTAGCGTGTGTCGTCCGACTGGTAGAAGAAGACATCCTTTCGGTCTCCGCCCTCGGTCGCAAAGTCCTCGAGGTTGCCGTCTTGGTTGATGCCGTGTTCCAGGCACAGCTGTTGCCAGAATTGCGATCCCACTGCGACGATTCGTCAGAGTTTTCTTCTTGTACTCAATCCCAAGTCATCGTTTTAGAGTAGTTCCGTCTTTGTGAGTTGCTCCATTCCCATGCGATCTAGCACTTGTTTCGCTATGTTGGAGGTGGGGAGGTAAGAGAGTGGACGTACCGCTATTACCGCACTGGCCCGCTTGTAGTGTGATGATCTCTCTACGACAACGTCAGCATAACTCAACTAACATACAATGGACACGTATAAACAGACCTTGGCATTGCTGCTGTGATGGCGCATGGCAGAGCAAACGTGGATTATCTCATGTCAAAGAAGTTCGTTCGGGGAAGACGCGTCGGAGCGCGCAACTCCCCCGCATGAGACCCTGATTGACCACACAAGTCGACCATCACAACGTGTTTCATCTGCCCGCAACCCTCTATCACTCACTTTCATCGACTTTGATCGATTCTTCTCTGATCATCTGCACGTTCTTTCTGTTATCTGTATTCCAGATCTATCGTACATTATACCCGTCCTTCTTGAGGGACACCTGCAGTAGAGTGCCTCGACCTTCCACTCATCGCAATGTACTTCTTCCTTGGACTCTGCCACATGTGCAATAGCATACTTCAGCCGCCGTAGTAGCAACACTTCCGCATCCTGCCTTTCTCAATCGCCAGTAGTGAGGTTTCTCGGCAACTTTGGCTCATCCTCTCCATATGCCATACCTGCCTTGGCGCGAGCCAGATCGTTAAGCCATCTGCCATTCCCTTCCAGCTTCTCACCCTTGCCCAACGTATCCGCAAGATAGAACCACGATAGGGCGTTCCCAACCGTGCCAACTTCATCGCTGACATGAGAAGCCGCATATGCACTCATCCTCTCCCATAGCTTCTGATCCGTCAACAGCTCGAGCAGGTGTTTTGCAACGGCGTGAGAATCATTGGGCTCAACGATGAAACCAGACTTCTTGTCCTCGATTTGCAACGGTATACCACCCGCATTGGTAGCAATGACCGGAACGCCTTTGTGTAACGCTTCCGAAACCTTGACTTCGAATCCTTCTCTGGTCGAAAGTTGCAATGCCACTTTGGCGTTGCTCATCAATACATTGAGAAGCTGATCTACTGGCCCTAGGCGCATGACAGAAATGTCCTTTGCGAGCTCGGGATACACGTCGTCGATGAGCCTTTTCGTCTTGTCGAATAGCATGGCTGCATCGGGGTCGTCAATCGCACTGTGGCCTGCGATGACAAGTTGCGGAGTATCTTTAAGTGAAGTGTTAACGAGGTAAATGCGCCTTAATTCGCCATATGCATGGACTAGTGTATCAATGCCCTTTGCAGGGTCAAATCTGGCAATTTGCACAATGTAGTCGCGTGCCGGAAAGTCGATTTGATTCTCCCTTGCTACAAGGCAGCAATTGTTGTAGTCGCTCAGATATGAGACCGAGTCCTGAACCGAGAGCTCTTTGTTGAGACCATCCAGCCAATCTATGAACACTGTTAGTCCGAGTGTATATGGCTAGACTGTACTTCAGACTCACCTGTAGTTGCTGGCAGATAGACGACCTTCTCAATAGGCACCTTTCTCGGCACGAAGGCCTTCACTGGATGAGCAACGAACAGGTCTGCATACTTGGCATATGACCATAACCAGTCAAACACTTTGGCAGTTGGACTGTTTGGCTCGTTATCAACGAGGTCGGCTCGGACCTGGATGTGTGATCGGAAGACGACTGGTCGATTTGGATCTGCCTCTTTGGCCATTTTGCAGAGATAGGGCATCTGAGGATCGTCCACAATCACTATATGAGCACCACCGTCCTTGACGGATCGCAATGGTCCGCCTTCACCAAGCCAAAAGTCTCGAGCATTGGTCTCTGTCCAGGAACGAATCTTTTCGGCTTGCTCAACCCCGAGTCGCTCATCTGGATCAGCGACGCCTTGAAGGATGTTGTGATTGGTCTTTGTAATTCGGAACACATCTGGGTCTGGCTTCGGCACATACCTGCATCTTTTGATTAGCTTGTAAAGCAAATACATCATCAAAAACAAGACAGCACCAATGGAGCTGGACACCAGCTATACGAGCAAATCGTACCAGCGCGTGACGCATAAGAGCAACACCGCCTCCTTGGGGAGTACTGTTGAAGAAAGCAATCTTGATCTCATTCCGCTGGAGGTCACGAGCATACTGCATAGTAGCAACCCAGGTCTTGTCACCCACGGACTTCTTGTATTGTTCTTCTGTAGACAGGAGTGCTCTGCCACCAACGTCAACGTTGACTTCATTCAGATTTTCGATCGATAGAAGTGGCTGATTATTGGGTCCGAATAGTCTGAAGCATGGTATTAACTCACTAACGCCTGCACCACATACAAGCCAGTCCGTATCTTTTGACTTACGGGAGACATTTCCTGGCCATCGAGTCTGCGTCCACGCTCGCACTGATATCATGAGCACATGCGGCATCATGGCTGAAGCTGATTGCCACTATATCCAGCTCTGTCCACATTCTTGATGATAAATATGGGCATATATCGAGAGTCTCCACAGTGAGGCCTGCGCCCATGAACTTGTAGTGCTTCCTAGCCTCATACTCACGTACGCGGCCGATCACAAAGTCAGAGACTTGCTTGGCCGCATCTCCATTGGCTGGAAGAGACAACAAAGCAGAGTCGACGCTGTATGTGCCATCGTGAACCGAAAAGCCAATGTCTATGTTATCCTCAACGCGCTTGGCCACGACGCCGAGGTACATTTTCTCAAACTTGACATCTTTGTACGATTCTTGGTGAAGTTTCGCGTCCACAAGTCTCTCGGCATGCCCATTAGGCAGATGCATTCTATCGAGCTGTCCAGTAGTGCTCTCGCCATGAAAGTGGGTGTGGATTGTCTTCTCCTCGTCATGTACCATGGTTCGAAGAGCATCAATGAAGGACTGGGAGAGCTCTCTCAGACCGTGCTGGGAACTATTTGGGCAAATGGAAAGTCAGTGGCGGTACACGGGTTTGTCATTATCATCCCATGATCAAACAATACGCCTGTAGACGGAGACACGCGTTGGTATTCTTCGGAGTCCTTACCGTCCAGCATTCCATTTTTCTGCGTTGGCCATTCTTATTGGCGGAAGGAGTCAGCTGCGAAGGAGACGTGGTGAGTCCTTAGCCAATGGAATGATTCAATGATGTGTTTCTTTGCGTGCGTGTTGAATGCCGCGGTTTGCAAGACACAAAAAGATGTTGCTTCTGATATGTCAAGGCACACGTGAATATTGATGTAGATTCCTGTGCTTCAGTCAAGTGTGTAATCATTTGACGGACTGCGTCAGCATCATGTCACGTTGAACCTACGATCGGGGGTGCTGCGAGAACAGGTGATAGTGGGGTCGTGTCCAGACGGACAAGCTGAAACTACCGAAATGCTGGATATGGACGTTGATTACTACGTCACACTGCCGTGGTGAGATTCTTTGGAGCAAAAACAGCAAGTTGCTAATATCGTTATGTTTCTCAATTGAGGAGTAACTTGCGATTGCTCCGTACAGCTCAATGTGTCCAGTGCGTGCGACTCTCAACTTGATGGAATATGTAGAAGTCGCTGAGATAATGATGAAAATTCGGGTCGCTATGCCGAGTCCATCATCAATCACAATATTGACAGAGCAGAACGGATGTGTTCAAGGTGTCAATGGCTGACCAGACATGCCTCAGGATAAGGACTGGCTAATCGTTGCCTACAGAACCAGCTCAGAGTGTCCTATGCTTATGCAGACCATGACTTCGAGAACGATGAGCGATGTAAGGAAATATAACTTCAAATTGTCATCCTCACGTCGACCAGAGGATTTCTGTAACAACTCTCCTTGATGCCCAACTGGAGCTTAATCGAAGTCAACCAGGGGTCGAAACGAAAGAAATGAAAAAGGGACAGGGTAGCCCATCGAGTATAGCCGGTCCGACATGGTGTTCGCGATCAAATCAGAAACAGCATCCCTATCAGATCCGTTTGAGATTTGACATTTGACATCTGACATGCGATCCAAGCGTTCATCACAATACCGTTTATCCTGGCAAGCTAGCACAACTAAATAGCGGTCAGCGGAGGCCAAGGCAACTTCCTCTGAGTTCGAGAAGCACATACTCCACGATTGATTGGTGGAGCATACCATTTCCCTTTTGTGTTCCTTTCAAGAGACTTTCGCGTGGCGCCAGATTACGCGCGCGTGGCATCAAGCCTCCATATCAAGCCACCAGTGATTTGATTCGCTCAAAGGATTGAATACGACGTGCGAACCCACATATGGTATTGCGAGGCGAGCGTGGCAGGATATGAGGAGAAACACAACGTGACTGCAGGAAATGAGGAGCTCCATCTTTGCTGGTCCGTCTCCCATGATACGTGGCATGCATGACACGGCTGACAAGTCTGCTTTTTCCCATATCACTTGACCCGCCGTCTTGTTGTTTACAAGGAGACTAGAATTGAAGGGTAAGCGATCGGCAAGCAGGGTCTGGACGCTATAGCCACACCGCCTTGAAGATCTGCCGATCAAAGCTTGACGTGCAAAGCACCTACCGAATACAACCTAGGTGTCTTGGATATTATTGTCATGAGAGAACTTCTCCTTTGAACGGACGAGACTTCAGAGTGAAACACAGCACAACGTTTTGACACCGAACGCATGGATTTCGCCATCAATAGAGCCGTCTGACAGTTGAGGCACAAAAGTTAATTCACAATGTAGGAGTTGTGCTCCTACTCGGCATGCCGGATGCAGACTGGTGACAGATTGTCTTGATGCGTCTGTCCTTAGTCTATTATCTGACCAAGGCAGCGATATTCTCGCTCTAATGCTCCACTACGGCACGTCCCTGTACTTGTTATTCGCCACCGCACAAGCTCCGCGTGGATGCTTAAAATCAACCATAAACTAGCGTTGACTAGCGCCAATGCAACCGCGAAGCTCTTCAGCCAAACCCAAAGGTGAAGTCATTGAACGTTGTCCCGTCTGCCGTTTTCTAAGACATGGAGATCGACTCTTCTCCGTGGGCCATTTCTGCGCTTATAGAGAAGGATGCCCGGAGAGCCATTTACAGCTTTGTTTTCCACAGCAGCTCCTCCAATACCACGTCTCTCGGTCGTCGCTGCCTCAACACACTCGTTTATAACCGATTTCCGAGGCGGCCGAACTACGTAGTACGACAGCAAATTGGCTCGTCTGTCCATAGCGCCGAGGTGAAACAATCCAGTACTCTAAAAGGCTTACATTCTGGGACTGGCTTGCACCGCGTTCATATACATATATTGCTTAACCTGGAAGTTACCGGCCTATTTATCCTGCTTAAAAAACAATTCCTCAGGATCTACTCTTTGCAGCAGATCTCCCATCCACTTATCAGGCCGAGCTGGGCAGCACGTAACACAAAGACCAAGTGGGGAAATTACTATTCACAAGAGCTTGCCGCAACCATGACAGAAGCAACGGACACTACGCCCCTCCTCGGATTCTCTATTCCTTCACTCTTCACACAGCCAGGTGCGGAGAAGATGTCAGACGAAGCTGTCATACGGCCAGACACATCTATACCACCATGTAAGCAAGCATGCCAACTTTTTCCTCACGGCTTTCATAGCGCCCTCTACAGTACGCTCTGCAGTACAAAAAAACTCATGACTGACCTCCCATAGGTGCCTCATCCTTCGCAAAAGGCTACTACGGCCAACGTTTCCCCCAAGCCATCGCGCATCGCGGCTATAAGGCTGCCTATCCTGAGAACACAATGGGCGCATTCGCGGGCGCTGTGGCTATCGGCGCACACGCAATAGAAACGGACGTTCATATCACAAAGGACGACGTGGTAGTGCTATCGCACGATGCGACGCTGAAGCGGTGTTTTGGGCGGCCGGAGAAGCTGCTAGATGTCAACTGGAGTTTTGTGAGTAAGCTGCAGACCATCGCAAAGCCCAAGCAGTACATGCCGCGTTTGCTGGACTTGCTGCATTTCCTGGCCCACCCGGAAAACGAGCATGTGTGGTTGGTGTTGGACATCAAGGTACGTGCACTCTCTCTTCTCTATCTGTACTTTGAACAGAGCGTTGACGTTCACAGATGGACAACGACGCAGACGCGATAATGCGCCTTATAGCCAGCACCATCGCTTCTGTAGCCCCTTCACCTACAAAACCCTGGACTCAACGCGTGGTGCTCGGGTGCTGGGCCGCCAAATACATTCCTCTCGCCTCGCACTACCTACCCAACTTCCCCATCACCCACATAGGCTACAGTCTGCGCTACGCCCGGCAGTTCCTCGAGGTCCCCAATGTCTCCTTCAACATGCTTCTGCCTATCCTCATGGCACCTGGCGGCCGCAAGTTCATCGCAGAGTGCAAGGACGCAGGCCGTCCTGTGCTCGCTTGGACCGTCAACGTCGAGGAGAAAATGGAATGGTGTATCCGGAACGAAATAGATGGTGTCCTGACTGATGATCCCAAGCTTTTCTTGGATGTGTGCCGGCGGTACGATTCGAGTGCGCCGCCGAAGAAGCTGCGCTGGCCGGACTGGCTTAATATGATCAGAATATGGCTATTGGCATTTGTGTTTGCTTCGTTGTACAGGAATCGGTACGCTATACGGCGCAGATTCCGGTAGGAAAGCGGGTCTGCGTGTGCTTTTGGCGGCGGCGGCGGCGGCAGCAGCAGCAGCGGGGCTTGTGATGCTCATGGGTCTGAAAGAAAGGATTCTCACGAGGATGCATCTGCCGACTGGTTGCGGAAGAAAAACTTATGATTCATGACGATGACTTGAATACTCGATACGATTAGAGCTTGACAGCCTTTTCCACCATCGGCACTCTGCAGAGGAGAGGAAAAAGGTTCTGGTCTCTTGAAGAATTGCCGAGACCTTTCACATACCTATTCATTAATATTACATAGACTTATACTGGTACCACTTGATCAATACACACTTTTTCAACTCTCATACATGGTCGCACAATTAGCATGAAGAACGTAGAATGGAATTGCTGAGATTGGCTTGATTTAGTTCTGCAAATGCTAAGGAGATTGCACCATAGATTCTCTTGTTGTAGAGCGGTGATGACTACTGCGTGCTGTTGATGTTCGGTGTGTAAGATCGATTGTAAACTTGCGACTGCAATTTGAGGGTGGGGAAAGGAGACAAGGGGGGAATAGATCGAATTGCAGGACTGGCAGATGTGACTTTGAGACTTTGCGAAATAGGAACCGTGTGGAGTAATCGAGTGAAATGTGTGACGGATAAAAGAGAATCAACCATTTGGCAAGGAAATGGTATGCTTGGTGGTCCGGAGAGCTTCTCCGACTGATGGGACACCAGCGTCCCGATCTTGAAGAAGAAAAGAAAGTGTAGAAAAAGCTGGATGAGAGGCGCAATTGGTGAAAGGAAAGAGATACGCATGAGGCTGCGAATGCTTGCTCCAAACTTGATGTAGAAAAGTCAATGTCCGAATTGAGGGAACAGGAACCTTGAAAGGGAGCCTTCACGGCAGGGCATTCCTTTGTACCCCCGGATTCGTCTTGCAATGCAGCCAGTTCTCTCAAAAGAACGCAGCCATGCCTTTCAGAGCGACTCTACGACACGGGCTGGGTACAGTTCTGCCAGCATGGCGCGAATTGCCTCGAGCTCTTTCAAGCCGATGTAGCCAGTCTGGCTCTTGGCCAACATCTTCCTCAGCATCGTCTGGAGCTTCATTGCGGACCCGCCTGGGCGCCAGCCTTTCACAGCGAGGTACGAATGAAATTCGTCGAGTCTCTTGACTTTGACTGAGCGGCGATCGCTGACAGTGACGCGCCATATGATGCTTTCCCAGCTTTCCCAGCTGGGAGGCATTATCTGGTAGAAGAGATTGAATGAGAGGTCTCTGATGTTAGCGGTGCATGCGTCACCTGCGTTGGACAAGCAGGCCATCAGCTCAGGCTGCAACGCACGCTCTGCGCGAGCAAGAGACGTGTAGAATGCCCCAAGATCTTTCTCGGTATTAAGACACGGGAAACAGCCTGAGCCCGATTCCTGGGTGAGACCTTTGCGCGGCTCCAGCTTGTCGAAGTTGACATGGATGCGACTGCCGGCCAGAAACATTGGTAGGACGGCCTGGCGAATGGCGGAGCAAGTCTGGCTCAGAGATATCACATCCCAAAGCCGCTTGCCATGTGCGCCTTGGTCCTTGAACGAGCTCTGTCTCCAACTGTAGCAGTCCTTGGACCGGCTCAGACTGGCAAACAGATCTTTCGTCTCTTCGAAGAGAAATGCAAAAATCATGTTCTGGATTTCTGCTGGAAAGTCCAAGAATGAGATGTTCTGCGTCTTCCACAGTCGACGAGGTCTTGCGATTGAGGGACCAATTGTGCGTTTTCCTATAGCATTACCGCAGTCAGGCTTTGGTTCGAACGACTTCGCGTTAGATTGCTTGGCGGTTGTAGGGCCTTTTCTCATGGCATCGCCGCAGTCATGTCCTGGCTCAGAAGACTTTGCCTCAGATTGCTTGCCGGACTTCGAGCTTTGCTCCACGGCATCACCGCAATCAACTTTTGGTTCGAACGCCTTTGCATCAGACTGCTTGCCGGGCGTGAAGTCTTCTCCTACGGCGTCACCACAGTGGGGCCCTAGCTCAGAAGACTTCGCATCAGACTGCTTGTCGGCTGTGGAATCTTTTCCCACGGCGTCACCGGAGTCAGGTTCTGGCTTGGAAGACTTTGTAGTAGATTTCTTGCTGGACTTGGAGGGTTTCGCTGGCGGGATGATAAAGTTGAAGACGTCCACTTTAATCTGTCATTATCAGCATTGATTGGATCTCGACATTTGACACCAGAGTGGAGAAACGTACATGCGAAGCCCACGGCATCTTAGTGTGGTCAGGCATGCTGTACTGAGGCAAGATGTGATGGGCGAGGTTGAAGGAGGTGGAAGAAGGAAAGAAGCTAGAAAAGTATCGATCAGATGCAGGTCTGGTAAGATATAGGATAGTAGGCGTCAATGAAGGATTTGATGAAATGGTTCTCTCAGTTGAGAAGTTTTCCGTCATTGAGGATCCCTATCAGATCGTGAAGTAAGGGTACATTCAACAATACCTCAGTGTGTAATGAACAACATCTCAGTGTGAAGAAAGTATCAAATGATGTTGGGTCAGTGAAGTGGATCCACGATGAGTTACCGTGGGTCTAATCTTCTCCTTCATAGAGACTCATGCCGGCGAATGATTGTGTGAAATCTTGTTCAGTACCAAGTGCAATGCCTGCACAGGCAAAGTGCTTGTCTTGGTCATCCTAATTCTTCGACACAACATCATCCAGCCCATAGTCCAACAACTGCCTGATAGCCTCAAGGTGGCCAATTCCCAGTCCAGGTATGCCGCTCGACGACATCAAGTGATTAGCCAAACGTTCGAGCCTCGGACCGAACTCATCAAAAAACACAGCACCGACCTTATTGTCCAAGACAACATAATTTGCCGTCACCACAGCCCTATTCTCCTGGATGGACATGTCGACATGGAACAGATACCTATCACCTGTATCCATATCCCTGTACGGAATGCTGAGTGTGATTTTCATCAAGTTCAACTCCACGTTCTGGCCAGCTCTGTGCAGCGAGGCATAGATGTGGTTATCGAAGAGGGTCGAAGAATACATCGACCATGTCGTGGAGGGTCCTCCTATGTTGCGATTGTAGAACCACCCGTTTGGTGCAACGGTACTGTAGAGGAGTCGAAAGCGGGTCTCTGCAAGGAAGAGAGGGAGTAGCTCAGATTCGATCTATTGCAATTGTTAGGGCGTGCTTACTGCATACGGTCCTCTGCTTCCGCTCACCTTCTTACAAGTGTGTGTCAAGGCCATGACCATCTTCACCACATCAGTATGTCTAATGGATGAAACTGTCCAGTCTTGACTTGTATTGAAGATGGTAGGGACTGAGTCTGGGCGCGTGAAGACATATCTGTAGATGTGATTGCGGATCTCGGCAGGCAGTTCGAAGAATGATATTCGTTGCGGCTTCCAAGTCTTTAGTGCTTGGACATAGTATGGTGTCAATGCTGCAGGACGAGATGCGCCAGGAGGGGACGTTTTGTCTGTGACATGTTGGGCGGGGACTCTCCATGGGCCTGATTGGTGAGATGTCAAATTGCCGGTGTCCATGATGTGAGTCTCAGCGGGCTTTTCTAAGGATATCACGCTCTTGTTTCAGTATCAGAGACGAAGTGTCAATTGGATAGTTGAGCGCAATATTGTGCCAATTGGACTTTAGAAGGTGTAATTGAGCATGAGATGTTCATTGGATGTTGCGGCACTGTATTAGTGCAGGCACAGTGGATCTTATATGGTAAGGTAGTCATCCAGGTGCTCCTTTGAGTCAAAGATGGAACGTGACGACAGGCAGCAGGCTAAAACTAGGAGTCAAATTGCGGTTCAGAAGGCCTTCGATGATGGAATGAATAGAAGATGGTCTTATAAGATGTGCTACATGCAAGAAAGTGGAACCTATGAGTCTATCAACTGGGTCCTATGTTTAGATGTCAACGATGCTCATTAGGAATCATTGCTACTTCAACTGATACTCGAGTAACTCCATTTGCTCCAAGAGTCACCATTTCGCCAAGTCGAAGGATGAGCTCAGAAACGGGAGAGGGTGGTTGGAGGCAGCAAAGGCAAATGCGGCGAAGGACGGCGGTGCTCAGACCACCTCTGACATAGCATTTCTGCATACTCGAACAACTTCCAACCAATAAACACAACTACCACATTTACCATGTCAAAAAAGGTTGCTAAAATGGAGACTCTGACAAGATCAGCAATACACACTCGGTGTCTGCTACACACTCACCGCGTCCGCATCCTCGGCATCCGCACCCTCACAACCACGATTACGCATACTCCCAAGCCAACGACTCCACCAACAACACCAAACACTTCAACCACCTCGACCTCGACCTCGCCCAAAACCAACAATGTCAAACCCAAGACAGAGACCCCACTACTCACCCTCCAACCCCAGACCCTTCACACCTACACCACAACCCCACCACCAACAGCGGCTCAACTCCACCACAGCACATCCTACTTCAGCACCCCACCCCCAACTCACCTCTGGACTTCTGCCTACTTCCGCCAATTCCCATCCTCCACCCACCCCGAAGTCGCCTTCCTCGGCCGCTCAAATGTCGGCAAGTCCTCTCTCCTCAACGCCCTCTTCAACCGTCCCAAAGCGCGCACCGCCCACGTGTCCAAGAAGCCCGGCCGCACACGCACCATGAACGCCTTTGGCGTCGGCCCCGAACGCGTCGAGATAGCCGAGGGCACCGAATCCTGGAAGATGCTGGGACGCGGCGGGTGCGTCGTGGTGGACATGCCCGGCTACGGCAAAGGCAGCAGAGACGTCTGGGGCGTGGAGATTATGAAATATCTGGAGCGGAGGAAACAGTGAGTTTTACCTGTTCACCTTCTTCATTTCAATAACTATCTCGGAAGGAAATAGTGGCTAATGGCGTGAGTGAAATAATAGACTACGCAAGACCTTCCTCCTCCTGGACATCGAACACGGCCCCAAGACCACGGATCTGCAACTCCTCGCCCACCTCCGCAACGCCGGGATCCAACACCAAATCATCCTCTCCAAAGCGGATAAATTCCTCTTTCCGGGCCCGCGCGTGCCTTCCCCTCAACGCATCCACAACGGCCTTGTCAAGATCAGAAATGTAGTGGACGAACTGAAGGAGAAGATACAGCAGCCCGGAGCGGATGTGTTGGTTGTGAGCGCGGAAAAGGATCTGGCTATGGTGGGGATGCCGAGGAGTGGACGGTTGGGCGTGGATGCGGTTAGGTGGGCTGTGCTGAGGGCGTGTGGATTGGATTGCGATGAGCATGGACGGACTAGGCAGATGGAGAGGTTCGATGTTGAAGATATCATGGAAGGGGGAGCGTGATGGAGGGACTGGCGGGCAGAGACAGACGGGCAGACAGAGCGAAAGAGGGATAAGAGCCGTGTCTGGAGGAGGCTTCTACATGAACCATTGATCAAGGCTGAAATGGTGCCATCGGTACTGACCATTACAGAGCACTTCAAACACAAACGCGGCAAGAAACATCCAAGATAGAGATGGACGAGAAGCTAAGGTACAGAATCAAGATCAACAAATCGCAACCACTACACTAGAGAACAAATTGCACAATGCAAGACAGCAGACTCATTGGGAAACGTTTTTCATTTGGAGGTGATATATATCCCACTACTCCCAATTCCAACCAGCTATGCAATCAAGCAAGCCGAAATGTCCATTTCTCAGATGCTGCGAATTCTGTTAGCCAAGCCCATTGGCAACACACTTGTAATGACGGCGACTGAATGTATAGAAGCAAATATCAGGTTAAAGCCTTGTCACAGGCTGATTTCGTCAATGTCCAACTTGTGGCTACGTTGACCGTCGTGAGATAATTGAAAGTTATTCATCATTGAGGAGGTGGAGGTGTTGAGGACAAAAGAAGATTGTTGGCTTACCATTTTTGGAATAAGGGAGTCGTTCCAATCTCACACCGAGCATCTGCACGTATAACCCTACAATCATAAAGTCAGTGACATGCCTTTGGCAAATGTGTGAGAACAAGTCATGACAGATATATCAAATCAGACAAGACACTCTCGTCTTATCCACCGGTCAAGGTGGTCGGACATATGCTTGTCATTGGTAGGTCGAATCATCATGAGAAAAGTGCAGAAGTGGAAAAAGAATGAGAGCTTACCTTGTGCACGAAATGTCAAGGTAAATCTACCTTCATTTGAAATAGCGAGGCAGTATGAAGTCAAGTCACCCTGCAAGATCCTGTCAGCTTTTGTTTACGACCATTCTTTAGAGAAGCAATGACAGTGTGGTTGATTGTTTTCAGTTAGGCATGAATGGTATTAAAAAGATTGTGTCGGCATCGCTAACGCGGATACGACTCGTCATCTAAAGGGTTCATCATATAATTGGGAGTAGGGAAATGTGCAAAGGTGCAGTACAACTCGACTTACAATAATGGCTGGTGAAGCATTTTGAGCAAGTAGCACTACATCGAGCAATCCATTCTTGGACAGCCAGTTGAAGGCCATCCAGGAGTTCAGTGGACGACTTGGAGCAATGCTGTTGGATGTACGGGTGAGAGTCGCGCCACCTGTCTGCGCAATCTTCGAGACTGCCATCTTCCTCAAGCACGGGACGAAGAGCTAACGAACTCCAAGCCACACAAGTGCTCTAACGTCTGGACCAGAAACTAAGTGAAGCGTCGAGACTCCAGATCATTGTAGACCTGAGCAGTGCTATCAAGCCTGTCCTTCTCCATGCTCTCAAGCTCGCGGGCAAGCGCTTACTCCAGCGTGACTTCGAAGTTTGAACAGCTCAGATTCGGTGCGAGCAATGTCAACAGCGGACATCTCGAGCTGATACTGACTGTTGTGAGTG
This sequence comes from Dothideomycetes sp. NU200, assembly GCA_027943355.1. NCBI lineage: Eukaryota > Fungi > Ascomycota > Dothideomycetes > Dothideomycetes sp. NU200. The sequence goes on along the minus strand of BSCJ01000034.1, from coordinate 37,517 downwards.
GAAGTGGGCAGGGCACTGCTTGCTGATGGAGACTGCGTCAACGACGTCAGCGTTGGTCCGACAATATGAAGGACGAATGCATGTGAAGATGAAGGTGTAGTCAGTGGACGAGGTTTTCTAGGCCTGTCACAAAGGAGGCATATCGGCTCATGTGGTTTTATTCGGAGCCCAGTGCCGTTTCATCAGGAAAGAGTGAAAGCGGATGATGATTGAGGATCAACTGCATACCTGGTCATAACTGTTAGTGCAAGCTCGCAGTAGATAAGTGAGCAGCAAGTAGTGACATGAGTTGGAAAGATCAGAATCAGCCATTTGTTATCGTCAAAGACCCGGAGGTCTCAGTCGGTAATTTCCAGCGTATATAAATACACAATTGTTCATCCCCAGAGGTAGGTGCGAGTGCGAGTGCGCGTATGAATAAGTGGTAAATGTAAACGTACCTTTTGTGAACAAAGTCAAGCTGATGCATGTCATTCCAATAACATGCGTGCGGTTGTGAACCTAGCGAAAGGCACATTCGCAACGGCGTGAGCCTCAAAGCCAGGTTGAACCGGCCATGAGTGAGGTACGTGAGATCATGGAACCCGATATTCGGACTTTCATCCTCGCATGTTCCAGCTCTTCTACATCAGTTGTAACATGTGAATGACCTGATCTGAATGATACTTGTCAGCAAAACAGTCGCACGAATACTGAAGCATAACAAGTGAGGTGTGATGAGCATCGATCAGACTGACGTGCTTGCAAATGGCGTTTCAGTTCCCCGATGGAGATCAAAGACTCTAGTTTATGCGGTTTTGCTATTCATCTTGATGTTGTGGTAAAGGGAGGAGGAGGAAAAGCAGGGATTGGCATACCAAGATCAATTACACCATCACACCCGCGCAGTCGCAGACCGAAATCGTTGTCGCGTTTTGCGGGTGGTTGATGGTGGGCGTGTTGATGTTGAAGAAAAGCTGCAGCTGAATTTTGTAGATGAAGAGCGCGGACCGCGGGGCCCAAGCTCACAGCTGAGTCAGCGGCCTCATTTGTAACGCTAGTACGTAACTGGTAATCAATGCTAGTCGTCTCGCGCTCAGTATCCATCGTTGTGAGACTACGGTACGGCAAAGCAAAGAGAACTGGCAGGAATAATGCAACATGGTACATCACAATGTGTGAGCCTGGCTTAAGAGATGTTCACTATGCGATTGATTTATATCGTTGTCAGAAAGTGGAATTTGCAAGGGGTATATCATCACCTCCAGCGCTTGAAACAGGTACCAGATCTTATATGACCCTACCCATCCATCTCAAGTATAGAACCCTTCATCGGCATCTACCCTCCCCGTCGACGATCCGGCAGCAATTCCAAGGTCAAGCCCTAAGCCTTTGGCAATCTTTCTACTCAAAGCCATCTTCAAGAATAACTCTCTAGCAAGGGTTCTGTTCAACTTGACAAAGTCTGCTGCAGCAACTCTTCCCTCGCTCATGGCCCTTTGCATGACCCACAAGACCTCCTTCAAGCCAGCAATGTCAGCCTCCACACTCCAAAGCTGGTTTTGCACGAGAGTGGGGGCGACAAGCACATCGTCAATTGCAGGCTCAGGCATGTTCTTGCTATTGGCAATGATCTTATCGCACTGTTCCATAGATGCGCGGAGGATGGACTCGTTGGTGCTTAGCGTGCGATCAAGATGTTCGATTTGGGCTAGTTCCTGCTGCAAACGGTGATGGGCCTCGGCCATGGCTTGACCTTGTGAGCGTAGTGCAGGGAGGGCGCTCTGACTTTGTTGGATCATCTGGTGGGATTGCGATACTAACGATGTTGAGAGCATGTGCAAAAGATGTTCTTTTTCTGGATTCGGAGGTATTGGGGGAGGAGGGCCCGACTGAGTGGGATGTGCAGGTAGAGAGACGTCAAAGGGGTCGGACATAAGGTCAATTGGCGGTTGTGGTGCGGCTGGTTTGGGTATCGTGGGTTGTCGGAATTGTTGATGCTGTTGATTTTGTGGTGTAGGAAGCTGAGGTTGGTGAGTCGGGTACTGCTGATGCCGAGGTGGTTGCTGTTGTTGCGGTTGCGGAGGTTGACGATACGGTAGTTGCTGGTATCGTTGCTGGTATTGTTGTGGGGGATGAGGTGGTGGTGCCTGGAGAGAGGAGCGACGGTCGGGATGGCAACCCGAATATACACCTTGTCCAGGATCAGAAGCGACATTGGGTGAGACAGGAGAAACCGGACTGTCCCGTGGATAGGGTTGAGTATCTCTGCCTTGAAATTGTGACGGAAGAGGAGGCAAAGGTGGGCCTCTTGGGATGCTTGCATCGCCAATGTAGGTGGACTGGGGTCTTGGTGGTGTAGCGAAGCCATTGGGTGGATGATGGGGCTGTGGAGATCGGTATCTCTGCTGAGGACGTTCATGTGGCAGTGGCGGTAAAGGAGGACCGTCCCTGTTGGCAAACTTTTGGGCATGCTGCATGGGAGTGCCTCCTCTTGCCTGCTCTCCTGGCTTAGGTGGCTTAAGCGGGGGCTTGGGGCTGGCAGGCATCTCTATTGGCTGCTGCTGAATGATGCTGCCAGGTCTTTCCTTGGGCGGCGGTGGTGGTCTTTGGACGGACGGTCCTGGCTGTGGTTGTGATTGGGGTTGGTGGTATGTCTGCTGCTGCGGTTGCGGCTTGGCAATAACCGGCGGCTCGCGCGCAAAGACTTCTTGTAAGACCCTCAAAAACTCCTGAACGGTAGACTGAGGACGAGTGGCCCAGTCTCGTAGATACGGGTGGTACACTCTTCCATCAACACTCACGTGCTGGCCAGGTCTTATCATCATATTGTCCCCCGGCATTACATAGACAATCACGCCCTCGGGGTCGCTAGGGTGGGCGTGAGGAACCCATAATCTTAAGGGAAAGCGGTAAATGGTGCCACGGAAGTTGACAGGAAGCGTGCCAATCAAGCATAAGAGTAGTGCGGGTTGCCCGTTGTTGTAGGTATAGACATCAGTTCGCGGTTGGAATGATGGGAACGCTGTGAGGGCTGCGACAGCATCTGTATATACAGCTTGCGGGCTTTGGTACTCCTGATACAACACGTAAGCGAACAAGTAGACAGCAAGGTAAGGCAGGCGAGATAATACATTCTGAACCGCTTTCCACAGCCACTGCAAGACAGCATCGGGCAGTTGAGCCGTTCCTTGACTCTGCATCGTCTCCACAAGCCACGCCTTGACTGCTCTATATTTGTCTGTGGGCTAATCAAATCGCACTTATTCCTGAGTCCATTGCTATGCTGGGTCGCATCGCACGCGACAAGGTAGACAGTTGTGATCAACATCAAGAACAGCGGAGGTAACAGATGGCGGGGCGGGCTTAGGGGTGGAGTGTCGTATGCCAAGCTCTTCAAGCTCTACCATAAAAATATATGTACCTCACAACACTCTGCCTGTCTTTCGGTGTGTTGGAATTGCTTGCATGACATAGTGCTCGTGAGAAATGGTTATATATACATAGAAAAGTCGTCTTGGGTATGCTATAATGACTGCTTCCAATGCCGCCGACTTGACAACGCCAGTAATTGCGCCGAGCCATCTCCAACCCATATACTACATATACCAGATTCGACTCCCTTAGTGTTGGCTCCATTCGATAGTGTTGAGATCAACTCCCTCCTGAACAAGTTCCCAAAGTGGACTGAGCTCTCTGAGGAATGTTACTCGCTCCTGCACGGCCTTGAGAACGTAATCAATCTCCTCATCGGTTGTGAATCTTCCAATACCGAAACGGATACTGCTGTGGGCGCTCTCATCACTGCTGCCGAGTGCGCGGAGGACATAAGATGGCTCGAGGGATGCACTCGTACAAGCCGAACCCGAAGACAAAGCAATATCCTTCAGAGCCATGAGCAGGGATTCACCCTCGACATAGGCAAACGACACGTTCACGCAGCCGGGGTAGTGGTGCTCGGGTGAGCCGTTGAGCGAAGTGTGCTCCATGGCCAGAAGACCGTCCTCGAGACGTTTGGAGAGGGCGGAGATGCGCTTAGTGTCATACTATTTAACCGTGGGTTAGCATATGTCGAACAGCATGTGATTGAGGGAGTTTCAAAACATACCTCCATCTCTTCCTTGCAAATCCTGGCAGCCTCACCAAAGCCAATGACAAGAGGTGGCGCAATAGTTCCGCTTCGGAGACCTCTCTCTTGACCACCACCAGAGATGATGGGGTCGAGTCTGACTCTTGGGCGTCTTCGTACGTAGCAAGCACCGATACCCTTGGGGCCGTAGATCTTGTGTCCAGAAATGGACATTAGATCAATGTTCATCTTGTTGACATCAAGAGGAATCTTTCCCACGGCTTGTGCGCCATCAGTGTGGAAGAAGATCTTCTTGGACCGACACAGCTTTCCAATTTCGGCTACAGGCTGGACAACGCCAATCTCGTTGTTGACCGTCATGATGGATACGAGCATCGTCTCTGGTCGCATGGCCTTTTCCAGTTCTTCCATGCTAATCCTGCCATCGGACTGAACAGGCAGATAGGTGATATCATAGCCTTCGTCTTGCAGGTGACGGCAACTATCGAGGACACACTTGTGCTCGGTCTGACATGTGATGATGTGGTTCTTCTTGCCACCACGCTTGAAGAAGCGGGCGACACCCTTGATGCTCATGTTGTTTGACTCGGTGGCTCCAGAGGTGAAGATGATCTCCTTGGGGTCGGCGCCGATGAGATCAGCGATATGTGCTCTGGCTTGCTCGACACCAGAGTCTGTCTCCCATCCGTAGGCGTGAGTTCGGGAGTGAGGGTTTCCGTACAGGCCAGTGAAATACGGGAGCATGGCATCAAGGACACGAGGGTCGGTAGGAGTGGTCGCCTGCATGTCCAGATAGATGGGGCGAGTGCCTTCATCCATGACAGTTGCCTGCTTGAGAATACCGGCGGCGGGGCTCATCATGGCGTCTGCGTCCATTCCAGTGGTGGGCATGGTGGCGTTCTTTGGGCTGATCCCAGTCTCGGCCAGGAAGGCCTTCTGGTCGGCCTTGATGGTGGACTCGATGTTGACGGAGGCATTCTTGGCCGCACTCTCGCTGACATAGCTTCTGTTCTGCAGGCGAGAGGTGGCGGCGACTCTTGGTGCGTGGTGTGCCCAAGCACTGTTCGATGACAGACGTCTCGCAGACTGGCGTAGGGCCTGCCTTGCGACTGTAGGGATTGTGTGTGACATGATTGTTGTGATGGCCGATGATAGGGCTGTGTCTGTTCAGGCGTAGGAGGATCGTACAATCTGATATGAATAATTCGGAGCTAGGGCGTTGCTTACCTACTCACGGCTTGACCTCTTGGCACTTCCGCTGCTTCCACTCGTTCGATGATGCCAACGAGATATGCTGCACTTTGGGTGTCAATATTCATGGCCGCCTGGAGGTTGACATAGCCCTTGTGATATTACATTGCTATCTTATTGCCACAAATTTATAGACCGATTCGAACAGTGTTAGACTGGCCTATCCGTGTTTGCTCCCACACTGAACCTTTCCATACAACAGTCCTTGGCTTATACGATATATCAATTGCTGTTGACGACACAGACGAGATACCCATGAATTTTGGCACTGCAGATTGAACGAAAGCGGCCTTCTCGGCTTCGATGTTCCGGTCAGGGCAAACACTTGCTCGCTGGCGCAGGGCTGTTGGATTTTGGCTTTCCAGACTCGGGCCTCTGACGTGACGCCAAGACCAGAAGCCCACATCGAACATTGCCAGGGCATCAACGGTGATGATGGATTCAAGAGCTGCTATATCCTCAATCTCAATCCTCCACCTTTGTGTTCGTGTATCCTGAGATCTAGACTGTGTGGACAACAACGCGCGGAATCTCAACTTGCAGCCTAGAGCACCCTGTCTGGCCAGCTGACCTCGTCGTCGTACGCATAACAAAGAAGCCAAGAAGCACTGCGCCCCGTCGAGCTATCCGCATAACCGCCGCGATCGTCCTAACCTAGATTCTTGTTCCTCTGTCCAACATCCTCTGGTCAGCCTCCGCAACATCTATACATATCGAACCACCAACAAAGCCGAGTCGGCCGTGACCGCAAACATCCGCCAAAATGAGTTGGAAGGGCTTTCAGAAGACTGTCGTGCGGGTAGGCTGTTCCACGATATCCGATGGACCTTAGGCAGCGAGTTGACACGAGTAGGCTCCGCAAACCTTTAAGCAGCGCTTCAACATGGTAGCTATTCCCGCATCCCTCATGTCTTCCTTGGGGTCCTGACATAGGTGCAGGGAGAAATCACAAAGGATGCCGTCTACGTAGACGCTGAGCGACGCTTCCAAGAGCTGGAGACGGAGACCAAGAAACTGCATGACGAATCTCAAAAGTCAGCCTCTGCCTGATCAGTCTGCCTTGTTACCAGCACTCGCTGACCCGACAACAGGTACTTCAGCTCAATCAATGGCATGCTGGACCACCAGATTGAATTCTCCAAAGCCTGCGCCGAGATCTACAAGCCCATCTCCGGTAGAATGTCTGATCCGGACTCGTACGTTGTCGACGGCAACCCCGAGGGCATCCGTGCCTGTGAGGAGTACGAGGCAATTGTGCAAGAGTTGAAAGCTGCCCTGCAGCCCGAGCTCGAAATGATTGAAACCCGCGTCGTCCGTCCCGCAGATGAGCTACTGGCCATCATCAAGCAGGTCCGGAAGATAGCCACCAAGCGTGACCACAAGCAACTCGACTATGATCGCCATAGGGCTGCGCTTAAGAAGCTGCAGGACAAGAAGGAGAAGTCACTCAAGGACGAGAAAGCTCTGTACAAAGCCGAGAATGATGTTGATGTGTCCACGCAAGAGTACAACTACTTCAACGACCTGCTCAAGAATGAATTGCCCGAGCTCTTCCGACTGGAGCGCGAGTTCATCATTCCTCTCTTCCAGAGTTTCTACTACATGCAGCTCAACGTCTTTTACACTCTACACGAGAAGATGCAAAGTATAGACATTGGTTACTTTGACCTGACCCTCGACATCGAAGGTGCTTTTGAGAAGAAGCGTGAAGGAATTCAAGAAAAGGCCGAGGCTTTGGCCATTGTGCACTTCAAGACAAAAGGTCTGGGAAAAACTGCACCCGGTAGCAAATATGCCGCCATAAAGCCAGGCCAGAGCAAATACGGCGAGAACAAGTACGCCAGCAAGGGCTCCGGAGGCGAGTCAGGCGACTCAACTCCTGCTCTCCAAGACAGCTATGACAATCCTCCTCCGCCGTACACCGCTCCTAGCGCGCTCAGCCCGCAAAACAGCGGTGCTCTCGCCGCGGCAGCCAAAGGCAAAGCCGCTCCTCCGCCGCCGAAGCCCAAGCCAAGCAGACTCAGTGGTGTGCCGCAAGCTGAGACTGTCACCGCTCTGTACGACTACGAGGCCCAGGCTGAAGGCGATCTTAGCTTCAGCACAGGCGATGTAATTGAGATTGTCCAAAGAACGAACAATGATAATGAATGGTGGATTGGCAAGATTGCAGGTAGACAGGGACAATTCCCAGGTGAGTGTCTTGTTATCATACAAGGTTTGGCTCGAACCACATGACTGACTCGTTTACTCTTAGGCAACTATGTCAAGCTTGGTTAGACGAGATATCCCACGATTGGGCGGCGTTCTCAGATACGTTAGGCGCTTGGATGGAGCCTTGCTCGGCTTGTATTGCTGTTGTCCCCCCTTGTTTTCATAAAGCGTATGTAAGGTATCCGGCCATTGCCTTGTAAACCAGTCAAGCGATGCTTTTCAATCGTATACCAAATCTAGCTGTGTTGAATAATCTAATGAAATTCTCACCCCATTTCTGCATCAAGATCTCGTCTTTGGGTTGCGTCACTTTCTAACATCTTCACACATGGAGATGATGAAGTCGTGCTATACCAAACGAGATAACCATCATCGCCGTCCAGCGTTTCACCAAAAGCATGTCCGGCTTTTGGGCTGCGCTTCCAGCATCCACGCCTTGATCTCCTGTTGACCAACTTACACCGCATTCCAAATAATGCCCACTGAAGTGTGATCAAAACAATGTCTCGTATTGCAACAATTTTCTGATCTGTCCAGTAAGTCAGGCATCAAGTTTGATCTACCTCTTGCTCGAAAGATCCGCGCAATATCCCCGGATCATGCGCTGCAGCCGAAATTAATGAAATCTGTGCTGTAGCCCGCAAGTCATTCGTTGCATCTCGATAAGCCTTGCATTTCCCATAGCCAGATAACGCCCATGACGAAATCGGACCGAAGCTTCAACACTTTTCACCTTACCATATTCTTTTGTGCAGGTTTAAAAATTCCTATCAAGATCGGCTTATTTCATCGTCTTTGACAGCCCACGACTCGTTCGTAGAGAAGAGCTTGGACTGTGAAACCCCCAGCGGTGCAACTCCCTTTGGGCATCTGCGAGATGGTGGCATGTGTGGTGTGCACTGATCAAGGATCATGACGGGTGTGCTTCCCTTGTCGATCTATCAATCTTGCAAATGTTATTGTGGAGAAAGAAAGGTGAGGATTACGAAAAGGGTGGCCCCAGGTGGGTCATAGTGTACGAGAGGATTGTCATCTGTGCAGGGTGTTTTTGTACCTCGAGTCGTTCTCGCACGTGTGTTTGGACCTTGATGGGTTGCTGTTTTGTTTCGCGAATATAAAAACACCTGACCGCACCCCTCGTTGTCGTCGTCTTGGTTTCTTGTCTGTCACAACTACTATCAACTCATTGTCCTGGTCCTGTCTCCATTGTATATCGATTCGACCTCCTCGGATTCGCTGCTACTGCATCGTGGCCATGCCATCACTCCCTCGTTTCTCCCGTCGGGACCTGAAGCCATACCTCGCCGAGTTCCTGGGCACCGCCCTCCTCGTGCTAATCGGCGACGGCGTAATCGCCCAATGTCTCCTCTCGGACTGGGCGAACGGCAGCTGGCTAAGCATAAACATAGCCTGGGGAGCCGCCGTAGCCTTGACCTCCTACCTCGCCTCGCCCTCGCCCGCAGTGAATCCGGCCGTCACTCTCGCATCAGCACTGATCCGTCCCTCGCCCGAGCAAAGCCGTCAACTGCCTGGTAAACTGTTGGCGCAGTTCCTGGGCGGGTTCGTAGGCGCGGTATTGGTGTATGTGGAATACTACTCCAGCATCAAGGCCTGGGACCCCGAATACACCATCCCTGGCGGTCAAATCCTCAGTCCCAAAGGCCATCACAGCGCGGGCATCTTCGCCACATATCCCTCTAGCAACCTCGCCACGAACTGGGAAGCCGCATTGCAGGAAGTGCTAGGTACAGCCCTGCTCATGTTCGGCGCTTTGGCAATTTCCGATTCCGCAAACGCAAAGAGGTTCGCTGCGCCGCAGTTGAGCATGTTCTTGCTGCTGGTGGTTATCGGTGCTGCCATGGGCTGGCAGACGGGCTATGCGGTCAATCCTGCGAGAGACTTTGGCCCGAGATTGTTCTCTGCCATGGTGTATGGGAGGGAGGTTTTCACCGCGGCTGGTTACTATATGTTTGTGCCTCTTGTCGCGCCGGTTGTGGGTGCAGTACTTGGAGCTGTCACTTATGACGCGTTCCTTTACGAGGGCGACGATAGCGTCGTTGTTGGGCTTGCTGATAAATTTGGCAATGGCCATGGGGCCTTGAGGTTGGAGGACGATGAGTACTAGGGGTTTTGAAAGTGGATAAACTGGTGCTGGAGGAGTATGAGCTACAGTGGAGGAGGACGAGTGGAAGGCGTGTCTGGTCAAGATGTGCAAGAGCTCGAAGGGCAATGTTGTCGTTGTGTGGTGGATGCTGTTGTAATGAATAGACGACGATTTCCTCACGATTGTACAACTTGATCGAGCAGGTGATAAACGTAAGGCTGCGATATTCAAGTTGATCTTGGCGATCGTCGTTGATTTAAATGATCTCGAAGATCCTGAATCTGAGAATGAATGATCTTACCTAAGATCGCTTGGACGAGCATCCGCTCTTTGAAGTGAAGTGAATTTTGGATAGAAACAGAGGGATGGTCCTATCTTTCTTTCCGGGGGTAGTATGATTGAGACTTCAGTCATTGTTCTGGGTTCGATCGATGAGAAAGGTCATGGACTTTGACTTTGTAGTCCTCTGCAAAGACTTAGTAGTGATTGATAATCAGTGCTTTCTCTTCTCCTCTTCCCAAATGCTTCCAAGTAAGCAAGGCTCTCGCTGAAACCAGTGAAGGAAAAGTGGGGGGCAACCCTGGTCTATACTCATTCGAGTTTTCACCTTCGTTTTATGGTTGCTGCGGAGGACTTTTCTAAGTGGATATATTTTGATGGGGATCGTGACCAGATCTCGAGTACAGTATGTTCCTTACTCCCGAGAGATTTGCTTCGTCGTAGGTTGAAGCACTGTCTGCTTGATCCATCGTCGTCTTGATGCGTAGCAAGGCTCATGACTGATAGCAACTCCACGAGCACGAGTTTCGCGAATTAGACTTGAAAGGCTGCACCTATTGCAAATCGGAACACTGCTTTCTTGAAAGTGGCATGTTCTTTTCATATCCTAGCTTCATTTCCATAATTCGCCCCATTCAATTCTTCTTGACCTTCTGATTCTTATGCACCCAGACATAAACAAACGGGTAGATCGTCTCCGGGACCAGAGTCAAAATGATGATCCAGTAGCTCCACTGCGAACCAACATAAGACCAGCCTTCAGGATTATTGAGATAGCGCCAGATAAATACGCCGTACGCGGTGAAGCACCCCAGATAGCGGGTTATCCATATTTCTAAAGAGTGGCCTTTGGTGTGACGGTCCTTGAGCAACAGATAGAGGCTCCCCCATCCAATTGGAAACTGCAGGAGCAGACCAGTCCAATACGCTGTCACCTGTTCACGCTCGTCGGGAAAATAGGCCACGAGGACACGAAGGAAAAGGATGCCCGCAAGAACGCCAAAGAACATTCTTATCGCGACTCTTCGCCTTTTGCCCGGCGCAACGGACGCCATGATGGCCACTGTGGCAAAGGAGAAGTCCAGAAGGAACCACATCAGGAAGCTGAAGACTTCAAAACCAGTACTAGTGCAAGCGAAGGCGTAAAAGAGTTCATAAGCCATGGTTCCGCAACTTTTTTGACTATCGTGTTAAAAATTGTCTTTTGTCCTCTCATGTGCTGCTTGAACTTACAGATATTCAACAGGTCCGGCGCATGTTTTGTCTCTCACTGTTCGCGTCATATAGAAGAAATAGCAGAGGGCGTAGAGGACTCCGCAAGAAATGATGAGGCCATCTTGTACGAATAGGTAGCTTTGTGGTGGATTTAGGCGCGCATCTACCGGTTGGACTATGAGATGGGTGGTGAAGTTGTTGGCTAGAGAAAAAGTGGACATGGCAGCTTAATGAATCGCGAGCTATTTCCCTCGAGGTTCAGAAGGCTGGTGTAAGGCCTTTGCGTAGTCAGAGTGGTTTTATATTGTGCAAAAGAATTGGGTTGACGCTGCCGATATATGTGTTGACAAGATCAGAGATGAGAGTGATGCCATGTCCGTCCTACCCGCCTACCTCCGGTTGCAACATTGGCTACAAAGCATTATTCAGGCCACCAAGATACACGCTGGGGCTGTGTTTGTACGGAGGCCACGCGGTCAAACATGCTTACTTGAACAGCGGAAGTCTGAGTATATAAGATGACAGAATCATCGAGATCATGTGGATTTGCTTCACTTGACATCTCGTGAACGCCAACAAAGTGGGATTTGATCGTCATACTTTCAACAACATTTGTCGACGTCGGCGCTGGATATACGGCAGGCTAAATTAGACTCTCTCGGCGTCGCAAGATGAGAGATCGGAACAGGTTGCCCGCGGAAGAGGGAAAGGACACCGCCTACCGACCGAACAGATCCACGAAGCACAGAGGAAACGATCCGTCGTATATCTTCAGACTAGAGCAGAGGGATATAGCCGCTGGGGACGTGGTCTGTACTGACGACGACAGAAATTGTCAAAGCAGCTGTGCCGATTCGGCCAGACGCGGTCAGCTCTGACGATGCGGGATTGCCCCGCTTCATGCCCGATGCACATGCGCTGGCATGGGGGCACGCCCTTGAGGTGACACTTGACAGACATGCCAAAGCAGCATGCTGTGTAACAGGGAAGACAAGTGATTATGTATGAGCATTCACATTGGACGGATTACAAGTGCATTGGCTCTGAGCATCACTTTCCGGTGCTGAGAAGGGCCAGGCCGCAACCAATTGCCATTTTCCGAATGTTTTCCCCGCCGGCGGGCAGCCCGGCTCTAACCTACAGTGGTCTAGATTGGCTTGCATCATCACGACATGGTCGAAAACATTTGTAAGCCTGAGGCATCTTGACCACCAATGTTTTTGTGAACAGCCTTGACTGCGTGCTACTTCACTTGCGCCGTGTTTATATCGCAAAGGCACATTCAACTGCTCGTCGCCTCTCCTTTCCCTGTTACCAATTCCACATCGAAAGTCCTCTCAGTGGGAAGAGGGAGTGTGTGCGACAACCTCCGGAGGAGATTCAAATCAGTCCGCCTTCACTTGTCGCAACCATTATGCGGTAGTGAGCCTTGAGATACAGCCTAGACCGGCCAGTCATTCGCCTTACATTGTTATTGGCACTCGTAGACGTTTGCTTGCCAATCGTGCAAAACTCGCATTGCGCTGAAACACGCGCCTGGAATTATTCAGTAGTATTCGTTTGTCACCGACCAAGCCATGGGTCTTCTGTAAGAACTCGAATCACATCTTCATGCACCTTGTGCATGCCAAGTGCAGGTACTAACGCAGTGTTTGCAAACAGAGCTCTCGGAACGCCGCTCGCATGGCCCGAAGCAAAGAAGGTGGCTAGTCAAGTAAGAGAGTGGGGCATTGAGCAGCTATTGGCTACCTGGAACAGGGCAAAGGGCAAAGAGCGCGATGCCATGCTGTGGGGAGATGAGGTATGGTATGCCTCTAGAACATACACCCAAGGACATACTGTTTACCCCGGCAGATTGAATATCTAGTCGTCAGCTATGATGACGAGAAGCGCGAAGTCAAGCTTTCTTTGCGCCAAGCGGACATTCTCGAAGCTCTTGCAACTGACGAGAAACTCCTTGCACAAGGTGGTGGTGTGCCAGACCTCCAATGTGGAGAGACCAAGTCAGACCTGCCCAGCACCATTCTTGAAGCCAAGCTGAATATTTTCTAGAAAGGGCAAGACTGCTCCTGTGTTCCACCCCGAGTTTGGTCGCTTCATGCTCGAGACGACTCCAGGTAAGCCCTGGGGCATCGAGTTCAAGGATCTCCTCGATGTCGAGAAGGATATGAAGTGGAGGTGAGTTAGCGACACGCATACAGATAAGGCATCAAGGCTGACGACGTCAGGCGAGTCATCGCCAAGGACCATATGGAATCTAGTGAATTCCCAATCACCCTTACCACTTTCCCTCGACTAGGACAAAAGGATCGCTCAATCACCCCAGAGTACCCCCTGAATGGCGACAAGCTGAGGTCCCAATTCTTACCTGACGAAATTGCCAATCCCCATATTCGATTCCCAACATTGGCCGCCAATATCAGATCGCGAAGAGGCAGGAAGGTCGAGATCAATGTCCCAGTCTTCAAGGATGAGAACACCATCTGGCCTTTCAAAGATCCGACCGTAGACTATGACTTGCACAAATGGCCCGAGGACGATGATGTGCGAAATGGAGCTGCAAAAGAAAATCACATTTACATGGATGCCATGGCTTTTGGCATGGGAAGCTGTTGCCTGCAAATAACATTCCAGGCCACTAACATTGACGAAGGAAGAAAGATGTACGACCAGCTCAGCCCGCTTGGGCCGATCATGCTTGCCTTGACCGCTGCGACTCCTATCTACAAGGGTTTCCTCGCCGACACGGATGTCCGATGGAATCAAATCAGCAGAGCTGTTGATGACAGAACGCCTGAAGAGTTGGGTGAAAAGGTTGGTTAAATCGCGCTTTCTCCTGACACCAACAATTAACATTACTCAGCCTTTAAAGAATGATCGCTGGAGAATCCCCAAATCTAGATACGCCTCCAACTCTACATACATCTCACAAGACCCGCGTCTGAGGAAAGAGTACCTCGACCCAGACCTGGTCATTGACGAAGACATGAAGCGAAAGCTCATGGAAGGTGGCATGGACGATCGTCTTGCAACTCACTTTGCCCATCTCTTCATTCGCGACCCCATCGTGGTCTTCAACGAGGATCTGGAGCATCTTGATCTTGACAAGGTTGACCACTTTGAGAACTTACAGTCCACCAACTGGCAGCATATGCGCTTCAAGCCCCCACCACCTGGTGACAGCATCGGCTGGCGTGTCGAGTTCCGGCCCATGGAGATTCAGATTACTGATTTCGAGAACGCCGCTTTCTCTGTCTTCCTCGTCCTAATCACGCGCGTCATCCTCAGCTTTGATCTCAATTTCTATATTCCTATCCCCCGCACTACCGAGAATATGGAGACCGCGCACGCTCGTGACGCTGTCAATACGCAAAAGTTCTATTTCAGAAAGAACCCCTTCCCCTCAAGGCAACCCCGGTCCAACGGGTCAGGCACCTCGACCCCGACGCCGATTAGTCGTCCGCAGACGCCGCAGTTGGCCATTGACGATGAATATGAACTCATGACTGTCGACGAAATTATCAATGGGCAGCACAAATCCAACGGAACTAATGGTCACACGAGCCGCAGCAGCAGTGGTGGCTTCCCCGGTCTTATCCCACTCGTCGAAAGCTATCTTAGCAGTATGAACGTCGACGTGGAGACTAGATGCGAACTTGCGAAGTATCTCGCCCTCATCCGCGGACGCGCGAACGGCTCCTTGTGGACGGCATCGAAATGGATTAGACAATTTGTCCAAGAGCATCCTGATTACAAGAAGGACAGCGTGGTGGGTGAAGGCATCACCTACGATCTTGTAAAGGCGGTCGAGGAGATTACTGTCAACGAAGGTCGTGACGGATTAGGATTGGAGATGCTAGGAAGAGCGAGGTCGCCTTGCAACTCTCCTTGAGAGACTGGTAGAGGATCGGCATACGGGACTGGAGTTTCAACATTTTTCTTCTTTCCCAAAAGTTCAACGTACCACCTTGGAATTAATGTCTGATCGCTGTTAATGGGATCAACAGGAAGGTTCTGCAAGAAGACCAGAAAGATAATTCGAGAGGGAGTTTCACAGTGGAACAGATCGATAGATAACCTGATCCATCGGTACAGCGGCAGGAGCTGAACAGATGGATGACGGTAGACGTAAAAAAGCAACAGCATTAAGCAATCAAAAAGAAAAGCTATCCCACAAAACTGCACTTTCCTGCATGGTTGATTGTTGTATGTCTCAACATGCAATAGCAGTGGCAGTAGCAGCATGATAATCGATGGACGATGTATACATGCATGCATGCATGCATATAGCAAACAATACCCAACCCACACACCCACCCACGTACCTGGTTCTGTGAGTTAGACGACCCTTTCTGAACCGATCCGATCCGTAGCACCTTTTTCAATATAAGTAGGGCTCCACACGACTTCTGACCTCAATCACATCACAGCACATGAGTTCGATGAAAGCTCCAGATCGAAAGTTGTGCTTGCAGCCGATCTGTCAGGTTTTCGTTGTTGTATGTACTGCTGAGCGGGTTGGCAAATACATGCAGGTGGGCATTCCCAGGTCCCCCGCAGCCTTCTTTCCTGTCTGGTATGATAATCTCGAGCATTGATGTGGGATCATTTGATCAAGGCCGGCTTCTTAGCGTGCGGTATGTAGACTTCTTGACCTTCCTCTCCATGAGCAAGAAGGCCGGTGGTCTTGGGTGTGTTTGCTGTAGATCCAGACCTAGACCTTTTGAGGTAAAACGCGTACACTTGGTTCATGTAATCTTTATTCTTGTAAGGTATACTGTACTATCCTGTGACGAGATATGGAGGACTGTACTGGGCAGCACTGCATACATCATCCTGCATAGGCACGTGCCGGGTGTCAAATGTGGTAATGGTACGGATAGGATAGGGGTGTGACATGCTTGAAACGTGAGACAGAGAGACATACATGGTTCCGAAGCAGCCATCCAGTCAGCTTAGCGATCAAGGAGTCCATCAGGCAGGCATGCAGGGCTATTCGGGTGTCTTATCTGATTGCGATTGGTCGTGAAGAGGCTTGGTTGAAATGCGGTGGAGTGAATCCTTTCCTTGAGCGGGCATTACGCCGTGTTCTGCTAAGGTATATATGCATTTGGACGAAACAAATTGAGAAGGTGGCAGGTCAGGTCCTACGTGGGTCTGCATGCCGCTCCATATCATTCCGTAGATCTGTGCTTTACGTCAAGATGTAGTGTTTAGGCGAGGTGGAAAAGAGATCACAAGCAAGAGCGACCTCGTCTCGAGACCACTCATGATATGTCTGGTCTATCGGCGTCAGGTAAGCGATATATGATGGGTATGAGATGCCGAAAACCCATAACGGAGGCGCCCGGATGGTTTTGTGGTGGATATCATGATCGATGAAGAAAGCGGGACGGAAAATGCGGCAGCAACGAGATTGGTTCATGGGGTTAGATATATTATTCGAGATGTAACCAATTTTGATCTTGATCTTGATATAATATGGGAACTAGTAGCAACTGTGACGATTGCTGGCATCGCGATTATTAGTAACACTCCTTGTGGGTCATCTCCTTCTTTGCCCCGCTCATTCGCTGTCTCCCGGGGTCGTTGTAACGAGGTAGAGGTAGTGGACATCTGTAGTGGACACATGTAGACAGAGCAGATTGGTCAGGTCTTGCATACCGCTTTACACTACACGAGGACGTTAGGAGTACTTTCCGACCCTGTTACGTGCATGCATTTGATGCTGTGGCCGGAAACGAGGCCTAGCATGCCTATGCGAGAAGAAGACGTTGTTTGTGTCCCAGGCAATTTTTAGCTAGTAGTTAGAAGCAGACTCGATCAGATCTGTCTTTCATGCAAATGCATCCGCAATGCATGCACTAAGGTGACCTTCTCACATTGTACCTTGCAGTGATTGCTGCCAACAGCTACTCAGAAGATGAACCGGTCAGCAGTCCCGCTTCTATTCTTGACCACGAAATCACGTATCCACATACACTACTCGTACTATCCCCTACTCGACTCGTATATTCCTTTGAAGGAATCCCTCTAGAATAAGCTCAACCATCACCGAAACGGCGCGAGAAGCAGGGCGTCTGTCAAAACGAAAAATGCATCCTGCACGAGCTCGCATTTCTGTCTAGTAATGGCCTTCCCGAACGACCCTGCATGAAAAGCAGAAGTTTAACCCTTTTTTTTTCCCTTCCCTCCCCTTTAGCTTGTTCTTTTCACTCTTCGTTTTCTCCACATACACATGCACCACACGAATCGTAGTCGCGGCGCGTGATAATGGTTGCACTAGAGCCTGGAAAGACGCCACCCCGATATACGCTTAGCGAAAGAGAGGCCGTGCTACCCACGCCACCGTGGCTGCCTGGATCTAGCGCATCTCGCACAGCATCGTTGCATGGCCTTTCAAGGGGACCGTGCTAGCAGCAGGAAGCATACGATGGTGGAAGTGTTTTGGCTACGATCTCGGGTCGGGAAAAGAACTAATGAGGTTGTTTTGCCTTGACCGAGACAGCCGGTGAGTCGGTTGGCCTTACTAGTTTGATTCAGCCCACACGATGCATATGGGAAAGTACGAGTAATCCCCGATCATAAGGCCGATGCGAGACATGCCAGCCTGTTTTCCAACGGGCGCGCAGTCGAGGTAAGTGCAGCGTAAGGGAATAGCTAGCTAGGCTGTTTGCTTATACGAATACGAAGGGGGTATTGGTGAGACTTGCACTTTACACATCCATTTACCGCCAGTATTGTTTTCGTCGAACGGTTACATGAACTCTACAAGGGTGATCTCACATAATCAGAACGTGGTAGAGTCAGTAGCTCCCATGACTACTCTAATCGAAACAATGATACTTTGGTCCCTGGCAGCAAAAGATACGACAAAGATCTCGTACAGAATAGTGTACAAGATCAAGTTCAAGCGCGCGCGCCCCCACTAGTGGTCCACCAGATCGCACGAATTAGCGTGCCCCGATCTTGATGAGATCTCGCAAATCTGCACGTCCACATCCAATCTCACACTCGTCAGACCCCGGCAAGCCATTTTCGCATACATGTATCCTTGCTCGCATTATTGGTTGCGCCGCGCGCCTGCCTGCTACTGTAGACATCTCATTGGTTCTCGGCGTGAATGCGATCTGGAGCTGTAGTGTTGTATGCGAAGATGCACCACTACTGTAAGCACGTTTAATGAGATACTGTAGCTCCTCACATCTTCCGACCCAAGATTAGCAGATCTGTGATTTTGAGAGACCTGTCGCTGCCTATGGACGTCGCCAAACATAATGGGAGTCGCACACATAATGCACAACCAAACGAATGATTCCTTATTTCCGGTCGTCCGGAAAAGAGCTAGGTAAGACACCAAAAATCCCGAGTCAGATTAGTTTTGATTAGTGGAGGGTCCCTGTATCGGGTTTTTTCGTTGGCTGGGTTGGCACGGGTTTCGGTGTCACGCTTTATCGGATCTCCCTCGCGTGGTTGGACAGGGTTCTGTGGTTTCTGGTGCTAGAGAAGAAATGGGGGGGGGGGGGGGGAGAGACTAAGGAAGATACACATTGACGTGTGCGAGAGTAGTAGTGCAAAGAAAGCGGCGCTTGTGCAGCCTGCCTCCCGTGACCCTCTTGTTTTTTTCCTCTCTTTCCTTTTCCTGGTATTCTAGTTTCTTCGAGTGGTCGGCAGCGGCGGCTTGTGCGTCTCCTTGGGGAGACACTACGTATGCACGATGAGTAGTCACCCAGTAGTGTGCGTCGAAGCAGGGACTTTTTCGTGGCTGACATGTGATTGATATATGTTGTTAAACATTACACGAGTAATGATGAAATGCAACGGCTCGTCTTCGGAAAGTGGCACGTGAGTGGATACAAAGAATACGAGATGTGATTGAATCAGACGACGATTGTGGCTGAGGGACGTTCTTCAATGCAGGCTAGGCCATATAGCAGGTAGATACTGGATAGATGTTGGGTATGTCTAGATTTGTTGTTATAGAATAATAAAGACCCGCGAGCAGACCCTGATAGGTCGCATCAAGCGTGGAAGAAGGTATGCATAGAAACAAATAGTCCCCCAAAAGATCTGGACCAAAATTCAATCGAACAAAAGGAAGAGAAGCCTGAACAACCCGCAGATTGCGCCCAACGAAAACCTGAGAGCCTCGTTCTGGTCAGCTAACACCGACCTAGGCTCTGCGCCTAAAAGCATTCAACAAGGTATCCAGTAAAGAACAGGCCCCAAAACGAACGCCTTGATTTTTCCCCCGATGCAAAATGTCGTCGTAAAAGGCCAGCCTAATAGCAGCCAGAATGCGTGTTGTTCCGTGTCCCATCATGAAAACGCAAAAGAAATAGGTCTAATAACCCCGCTCGCTAAAGTTGCTGATGAGGCCTCTAAAAAGGCTCGTGACAGATTTTGTTTGACCTCTAATAAGGCCCACACGCTTGGTTGACGCCGTAAAAGAAAATGTTCCGGGTTTCTGTACAAAGACCAGGAGAAAGTCCATATATCTCTAATAAGAACGAGGAATGGAAGTCTCGGAGAAAATCCCTGATCAATGAGTGTATATAATTGTGAAAAGTGGCAGGATCGAAGCCGTGGCCACGCTAGTGTCGGTCGTTTGTGCTCAGGTCTTGATGTCGGGTTGTTCTGAGCTGCCAGCTTTGGGGCGTAGGTTCGAGCTGCCAATGGCGGCTTTCTGAGCGCCTTGTTTTCTGGTCAATTTGGCATAGTCTGCAGAAGTGGTTAGAATTGTGCAAATGATATGACGATGACTGGACTTACGAAGACCGCATGCGTTGCAAAGTGTTCTTGCACCGTCAGGACCTCTTCGCCACTCTGGAGTTTCGGCGCGCTGACAACTGTGGCAGCGTCCGGGAGGAGCAGCACGGCCTCTTCGCTTCTTGGCTTCAGCGCCGGCAAAGCCACCTGCCTTGGACTCATCATGAACGGAATCCCGCTTGAGATCATCTTGAGCCTTGTAATGTTGTTGCTCCTGTGCTTGTTGATAATAAGCTGCCTGCTGGGCAACAACGGTTTCCCGCATCCGGCCAAGACATTCCAAAGTTCCGCGGGACCTGGCCATCAGATCATCGATTTCGTGAACAGCGGGAAGTGTGGCGGGGACAGGGCCAGAGCGCTGACTTTGATGCATGCGAGCGCCGAGTTGTCTGGTGAAATCAAGCGTGTAGCTGCTGGAGTCGGCAATCTCGTTGAGTGCAGCCTCGAAGTCGTACATGTCGAGGTGGCGTTTGACAGATTCACCGTAAACGTTTCTGTCGGGTTCGATGATTGCCGCTCTGCTTGATGCGCGATGAGCGGGGGCAGGTTGCGTGATTGACGGCTGGTAGACTGCACCAGACGACGGCGTAGCATATGGGGCTGTGTACGACGGGCGGGAATAGGCCGAGTATCCATGGGAGAAGGGCGCAGCCGGAGGTGGCATAGACGCAGTATGCGCCGGGGCACGGTGAGTGACGGGCGAGGGCTCGGCTGAAGCATATGGGTGAGGGGGGTAGGGAGCAGGCGCGTGGCCAGGCGAGTAACCATTGCGCGTAGGCAGCACCGGAGGAGGCGGTGCGGTGTTGTATGTTGGGCGCGCCCTTTCAAAGTGATCCTGTGCGGTGCGCGGACTGACGTCTGAACGGTACTGGGGACCAGGGCTGCGACGAGCGGCAGGGTAGGGCGCGGTGTGGACACTGGGCGGCGGAGGAGGTTCCATGCCAAAGGATCTTCGCGAGGCAGGCGGCGACTGAGGGGCAGGAGCCGGGTGTGAGGGGTGCTGAGCAGTCGAGTAGGACGATTGTGTGGGCACACCCAAGGCCTCGTGTATAGACGGCAGCGATTGTTTCGGCTGGGGCTTGTCAGTGTCGTCGGCTGACATTCTGCGAGCGTCCGGGGGAGTGCGCATGCCAGAGGGCGGCGCTGGACTCGGTGCAACATGTGAGGCAGGGTGGCTGTATGGTGGTGGAGGGCCGGTGGGGTACTGAAACGATGGACTGGGGGCGGCCGACGAGAGGGCGCTGACTGGCGTCATGTTGGTGTTGCGGCTTTGGTAGTCGTGCTCGTCACGTTTGAGCTTGTCGAAATCAAAGTGTTTTAACGGGGGCAGCGAGGCCCTGTGTGGCAATGGTCAGACGCGGCATGCAAAACGGTGTATGACGTTAAAGGAATAAATGGCCTACCTGGGTGCTTCACTTGAATCCATCTGGGAGCTTGTGCTGCTCTGCTGAGGCTTCCAGCTTGCAGCGTCCAGTCACTTTGGGCAGGAAATGTAGTGGTGGCTCTGGCGCTGCTTGCTGGTGATGGTGTGCAGGCTGTATGGCTTGGTCAAACTCGTCTCGATGCTTCGGGTTCGGGCTGAGTCTGCGTGTGGTGTGGTGTGGTGTGGTGAGGTTGGGGCCGGCCGGTCAGCGATGCGTGAGGTGATGGGATGGCAGGTCTTCTGGTGCAGACAGGGGTCGAGTCAAGTCTGCGAATAAATGATATACCAGACTTTGATATGTGCAGGTCGAGTGGGCGACTAAGTGTGGACTGTGGCACAACAGGAGCGCTTTCCGAGCCCACTTCCCTTGACTTGACAAAGATGGATGTGGATGACGGCTGGATGGGAAAAGGTCGGGGTGCAGCGCTACGATCTCGATCAAGGGCGAAGGTTTACGTTTAAGCGTGCAAAAGGGCAGGCGTGCGAACAGTAAGGTACAAGGACTTGGGGACTGCGCAGGCGATGCAGACGACGCACGGGCGCGAAACGGGCATGAGGTTGATCAACCAGACAAGTGCAAGACCCATTTGAACCCCAAGAGACAGCACTCGATGGACGGAATGGCGTCGACTATAACGTGCTCGGGCCTCGTCAGGGTTCAACTTTGCCGCTCCACGTATAACGACCACCAGTGCAGGCGATGATCAAGGTTGCGACTGTCGGCTCTGGTGCCAGTACCAACGGCTGCCGGCCTTTTCCTCCTCACACGCTCACCAGCCGACATGTAAAACACGTTCCTCGCTACCCTATCTAGATCAGCACTCCGCAACCACGCTCACACAACCCAATCGGCGTCACAGGCCCTGCCGCCGCCATCGAACCTTGCCTGCAACCATTCCGACTCAGCGTTCAGATCCGATCTCATCTGTCCTCAGCCCCGGCCTCCCGAGCACTTGATAATCGCAACTCCTCTGCCACTCTCTGCTCGCGGGCCACGTCGCCTGTCCATGTACCGTACTACTCTTGTTGCGAGCATGCTCGTCCAACGTCACCCGCTGATGCGTGCACCGCATCGCAAGTCGGCCTCTTCGCCGTCCGCTTGACCTTGCCCCCCGTCCGCTCCACTCATGCAAGCCGGCGGCTGTCCGCAATCGGCTTAGCGCAAGATCGTGATCTGATCTAGTGGCTGCCGCTAAGGTACCGTACCAGCGCTGACGCTCACCATGATCGATGTGGGTCCATTAATGTGCGGATCACGCCGTTCCGTGGCTAGCAGGAGCAAAGCATCGCAGGGGCGAGGGCGCATCGATTCTCAGATCGGATCATCTACTGCCCGCCCATGCCATCTGCCAGATTGCTCTGGTCAATGACTGTGGGCACCCAATGACACCCTGCAACCTGTGCCTCCTGTCCGAATAATCACTCTAGCTGCTGACAATGCTTCATCATGAATCGTAATCCCTCTCTTATTACCAGTGGCCATTCCTCGTCGTCGTGACCCCTCTGGTAGCACCAGTAACAATGTCTTTGCTGTTGTTTAGCTCAGCTGCAACATTGCACAAATGGTCATGCGAATGCAACAGCTTTTCCCAACTCGGTTTCATGCTTGCAGCCCCTGTGCGGAGGCCTGCAGCTCTTCATCTAAATTCTTTCCATCTTCAGTCACTTGGACCGAGCATCATGGAAGTGCCAACACAATCTAGGACGGAACCAGGTTAAATGGGAAAATTTGCCAGTGCTTGTCGAGCATGAGGGGCATGTCAGTCCCTTCGTGGTAAAGCGTGCGTGTAATCCACGTGCGTATCGCGCAAGCTCAACTATCTCTAACCTCTTTCAAGCGTAGTCCTGCCTCGGTCTACCTGTCTCTTTTTTACCCTGCAACAACGGCGTTCGAAAGATGTGCTGATCTTTTATATTATTCATGCAACCATTCATGAAAACGACCACAGTACCATAAACACTGCCGGTCATTGTCAACCAAAACGATGAGAACATGATACTTGTGCTCAATCCTATCTCCCTTTCTTCTTCTTCTTTACACTAGAGTATACCTTGAACGAAACCATCTTTTTGATCATCGGAGATTGAAGCTGTAATGGCGTAGGCTACTGTACTTGTGGAAAAGCTGTACCTTTGAGTTTGGATCTCTCGTGTGGACCCAACCTAAAATGGCGAAATGCAACGGCGCGCCATCTGCCGCTGATTCTTCGCTACCTGCAAACCACAGTTTCCGAACGAGCTCGATAATGCAACAAGGACGATCGCTCGTTGATGGCAATTGCTCTAAATTTTTGACAAGAACTTTTCATCCTCTCTCTATACTGCACTCCCCCCTGACCCGTTAAATCTATCGTCTGCTAACGTTTCACCACACCGCCTGACTCGATCTTCATCTTTTAGGTTCGGATCTGATATACCAGCAGTGGTACTTCAGCTATGTGCGCACAAGGTGACTATACTAGTACCAGTGGCCGGCATTTGATCACGCTCTTGCATCCGCACGCAAAGCCTGATCGGCAGCTGTTTCCCATGCAAGGCATCTTGTCTCATATATTATGGCGGGTACGAACATGTCTCAGATGTTATTGCCCACCATGATTGGATACTATCGCTCGAAATCAAGGGAAGGGTGCGGCAACTTCCATGACGACATTATTATGAAGCTCAGCAGGCAAATCCTTGTCTCCATCTTGCTTTCAGCCGGCGTGGCGGTTTGGAAGATATCGTCACCTGTACCCTTTTTCTTGCCCGGTCCAATCGGTCATTTTCATATGCTGTTCAGCCAAATGAGCTTGCGACCCAATCGTGTCAGTGTTGCATGCTGCGACACGTTTTGCGAGCACAGAAGCATCAATCACCGCTCACACAATGCCCTTGGCGCTAATGATGGGTGTTCAACCACATCATCAGACTAGATCATTCACTCAAACGAGTATATTGTACCTGGTCCGAGATAAGACATTTTGTTTCTGCGAACCAAGATTGATATTTCCATTCATCGAGATCTCTCTCACCACGCGTACATCTACTGCATGTACATAGCTTATTATTGTCTATGCTAGTCCTGTCTATGTCGAGTCACTCCTTGACTTCCATGCTTGAACTCTTCGGAACCTTCGGAGATCGGATATCCAATTCGCTGCATAGAAGTGATCAATATTGATCTTGTACAAGTTTGGGGCCCCTTCGAATAAGCTCCCGCGGTCATAGATGGGCGGCTTGTGAGCTTCCAAGCGGATCACTGACTAGCCCCACACCATCCGCGCAAGCACACTCGAAGCTTTGCTACACGAGGAAACCGATAAATTGCCATCGGAACAGCAATTCATCAACATCGCATACTCGTAGCTTCGTTACGTGGCTAATCCGGGGGCCTGTGCCTCTCGGAAGAGGCTGCTATGCTGCGAAGAGCGTTCACCAACCATTGTGTGGGTTTTTGGGGAGCCATAATTATCTGCGGACCTCGGACAGATCAAATGCTTTTAACCTCTTATAGCTTGCACACTGTAGATCTTTGTGATCTTTTCAAGGGGACCCTGGCAGCCGTCCCCCGCCGTAACGGCCGTTAGCTTCTGGAAATCCAGCAAGCTGTCAGACTAATCATGCAGAACAGTGCGTGTGCTTGGCGAGTAATTGATATTTTAGTGTTAGGAACACGTGAGCAATCCAGCACATGCCGACATTGATCCAAATTGTGACTGAGACATTATTCATCCTTCTCGAACGATCATCCAAGACATCACTCAGTCAGGATGCTCAGGTCAATATAAACAACAAGGCCACAATTAAAAATGACAGAGTCCAGTGAGCCCTCTTCCCTGGTCATGGAGGTCACGGTCCACGAATCGCAATCTATAATCCACTGCTCAATACAAAACAGACCAGATAAGCATATAACCAAGTTGACACTGTAGAGGTGTCCAGATCTGTCTGAACCAGGTTTCCCCCTGCCCTCGCCAAAAAAGTACCACTTTTGTCCAGCACATTCTAGACCTCGACAGAAAGGGGTCCGCACCAGCGCCTACTGCGGTACAACTTCCTTTCATGAACCGAACATCCAAGGACTCTTTGTTTGAACGCCGATCAATGATCCAGCTTCAAGCATCCGGGTTGTTGTCTAATTGTCGATCACACTCGGTGAGGGAAAGAAAACAAGACTTGATGCTCGGAGCACAACCCGCATGTGCTCACAAAAATGCATGACCTGATGTGAAAACAAAACATGATTAGGAAACCCAAGATGGCATTACTCATGAGGCTTTGTTGAGATGATTCGACCGACTCTCTGGTAGTCTGTTCTTGCTGGGTATCCACGCTTTGGTTTCAGATTGGAAGGCCTTGGGAAATCTTCAATTGCCAGAGCATCGTGCTTGGCGGATCATGGGAGATCGTACCAAATTTTCCTCCTTGATATGAGAGCTTTTCTTAGTCTCGATCGCAAGAAGAACCTCGTTTCGTGGCTCGGAGACTGATTACTGCATGACTCTTCTCCAAGACAGGGCTGTCTCCTGAAACCAGCCAGGGTTGGAGATATATTCGATGTCAGGTTGGTATCACTCATATCACGACCAGTCCTCGTATCCATGCAAGTGATATCAAGATCTCTCGATTTTCACAATCGATCGGTTTCCTTGGCAAGTCTCGACAGACCACCCTTTCTGAGTAGCGAGTGGACGCGGTTCGCCAGTTCTGTTTTCAAAACACTCAGTCTGACCTGTCTCAATACAAAGACTCCAGCATGCATTGGTCAAAGATCCACGTCAACCAGAGTGGGAGTTTGATGATCTGTGTAGAAGGTCGATGGAGGAGATACGTTTGTCTCCACCGCTGTTACCAGTAGCGAGGCCGTCCTACGCCTGACCATAAAGAATGTTCCGGCTGTGAAAGTGGTGATGATGCGCACACATGTCTCTTGACCACCTTTCGATCTTTCACTCTCATATATTGCTGGAACTTTCCTCTTCTCATAGTGATCGTTGCCGACCAGGTAGGAGTTCCCGAGCGGGCCGTTAGCATGAAGAATACTCGAGACGGGGAGAGCCATACGTCTTATGACTGAATACAAAGCCATAGTGGCACTACACATTTTGCTGCGACGACGCATCCACATGCTGCATCGTTGACAAGCCGAAGCAATCTTTTCCAATATTCAGCCTTCATTATTCATCACATCTTATCCCACCTCAGGGCGGGGAGCCTCAAGGGGGTATATCATACGGCCACAACGCTTCAAGTTCCTCCACACACGTCCCCGACCCGGACTCACGGAACCCGTCTTGATCGTCTCTGTACGCCTGCTTATAAAGCTCCTGAGTCTCTTCCAATCGCTCGATGGGGACCCAGCCATCTTCGATCCCCAAAAGAGCGTCCAGTCCTTCTTTCAACCTTTGAGCAGTAGAAAAGAACTCGACCTTTCTCTCGAATTCTTGCAGTGCATCGCCAGCTGGGGGTGTGTATGGACATGTTCCCGCAAGCCCTAAATCTTCCCAGCGATTCTCTAGGCTGATTAGGTCCTGAGTGAGGACTACGATGCCGTCTTTCCAGGTGCGGTGGCAGGAATGGAAGGGTCGTAGCAGGTCTTGTTCAAGGCTCTTTAGTGGGGAGAGACGAGGGACCATGTAATGTGAGAAGTCGAGCCCGACGTCCCATTTATCTGGCATTGCCACTAGCTGTTCCAGCCCGGATCTGTCCTCACTCGACAATAGTTGGCTGGGAGGATCTGCACAGTTGCGGCTTGGTTGCAGGGTAGCAAAAGCAGGCTCGATGCTCGCAGACTGCCAGTCTGTGATGCTAGTGATCTCTGTTGGGTCGGCTGGTTGACGAATATGTTCGAGTGGTCGAGGTCTGGATGCAAAGGGTGGGCTCGGAATTATCTCGAATACTTGCCGCCTTTGAGATGGCCTTGAGGACCCTTTGTGTGGTGTGCAGCAACTGGCGATGTTCTTCCTCAGAGCCTTGGAATGGTTCCTTGATGCTGTTACCACTAATCTGATGAGGCAATCTTGAGGTTCCGGTATTGATAAGACCATCTACGAGAGTTGCAAGATTCGGCCCTATGGAAGTATCAGATCCTCAAACTTTACACTGAGCTTTCGTAATCATGACCAGGAAGTCACGAATGTGGACGTATAAGGACCATGGTCTGGAGCCGTCTTTCCAAAGTATCTGGTTTCGCCGACCGCGCAGTCCCAGTAAAGTCTCTTACAGCTGGGACCCACGCAGAACATATCATCGATGACAACTTGATCAGAAGCCCTGAGAACATCTGAGTTGCAAAAGTAGATGCTCCCATAAGCTGGAAATTCAAGTTGAGCCATTTGTCTTACCTGCAGGGCAATACTTTCAGTGCATGCAAGTTTCACACTGATATCCAGGTCAAACCATACTTCGCGCAGCTCAACACCTTGTGGATGTTGCATGATGATGTACTCGCATCCAACTGAGTTCGAGGAAGTGTCGCTCCAGTCGAGGACTTGTGGTATAGGTATATCAGTTTTACGTTTCACTAAACGATGTTAGTTGATTCCATAGACAAGATTCTTCAGCGACACGTACAGAACGCATTTGTAGCGACTTCTGAATTAGTGATCAACCTTTCTGGCCCAGCGACAGATGTCGGTATTCTTGCTACCACTTTCTCCTCGTTGTCCATGGTGAAGATGAACACATGATTGTATTTGTCTTCTTTCTTTCCGTATGTCGCAATGCGCTTGGCTCCAGAACTATGCTCGAGGACTTTACTGCATAGATTGTCGAAATCGAACGTGACGCTGCGAGCTTGACGTTGCATCTCGTCGTTGAGCAACCATCTTCCGTGAGGATATTCACCGCGGCTGATAGCTGTACTGGCGTCAGTAACATGCACAAAGGTGAGGTAAAATAACAGTAGTATTACAGCTATGCCTCGTCTTACACGAAGATGAGAATGACGCTGATAAAGGCCATTTAGAAAGGCCCAAGAGCATATGGAATGGTTTTGATGCCACCATTTCGGCGAAGACTGAAGAAGCGGGAAGTCGGCATACGTGATGGAACACACGTGCCATCTTTTCGGACAATGGTCACATATGTTGTAGCAACTTGAAGATACAGAAAGTCTCGTTATCCGAATTTAGCAGAGCAGAGAAAGAGAAGGTTCAATGTCGCTTAGGATAGTCCTCAAAAAGGTAAATGAAGCGCCAAGGGAGGCATAAGCGACTTTCAAAAATTAGACACTCCCTAGAAAATCGTTACAACCTCTCTCTGACTACAATCAGTTGAGATGAGCTGAATGTGGCAATAAAATAGTAGGTGACATACCGTTTGTCCCCAAACATTCAATCACGATCTGAGCTGTTCGACTTGACTTGGCAGATGCCAACATGAACAGAGTGATGTATAGGGAATGCAACCATCTCCACCAATTCCACGATCAAAGTGGTGCCCCTACGCCTACAATAGAAGGTGTCCACAAGACGCAACGTAGTAGGACGATCCATCTATTTCGGCACTCCTGTTTCATCGTAAAACACTACTAAAAAGACAGTATATCAGCTTCTTCATCATTCGCTTTGTCGGACATGTGCCAAACCGCATCACAACGGTCGCCATCTGACTCCACCACTGTTGGAATTCATCACGGTTGTCCTCACTTACTTGTCCTTGAGTGAGAATAGAGGTACCACGTGTCATTCTACCATCATACTTCACCTCACACAAAACACCCAATCTTTCTGCTTCTTCTGTACTTTCTAAATCTGCCGAGACCCCCCCGCCCTCGTCCCTACAGAGAAAGCTAGGACCGGCTTTTCGCCTCTTGAACATCCGATATCTCTTTACACAAGGCAGAACCGCGTTCCTCTTATGACAAAGATGCCAAATCATACACCGACAGATCTCGTAATGTACGAGATCTCACAGACACAACGCAGCGGATTAGGCCTCTTCGCTAGGCAGAATATACCAGCTGGTACCCTCGTCCTAGAGGAGATACCACTCATAGCTATCCCACATGGAACCGGCATGAGTGATCTGGTTCTGCGAGCTTTCTGGGAACTGGCAAGTGGTGACGCAGCGGATGCAGCTACGTACATGGATCTCTGCCGCCGTGACAAGTCTCCAGATACGGAAAGAGCAGACACGGCCTCATTGCTCACGGTGGGCAGTAGTGGGAGTGAGATGCCAGATTTGGACTACGATGAAAAGCCTTCCGGACACGCTCCGTCGCCGGAATATCGTGTGGAGGATGCTGCAGATGAGGCAGCAACGAGAGAAGATCGAGTCCATCGTTTCGTGGGCTCGTTTGCTCAGTTGGGTATTAGCAGATATCAAGGACTCGGCGCGAAGCGTTGTGTGGCCTCCCCTATCATCCCAGTCCAAGAGGGACAAAAGCGAGCAGCAGATGAAGATGAAATCGACGATCTCTCCAGTGGAAGCCCCCCTCATGATGAGAAGTACGAAAGTGGACGTTCAACACACGCCCACGAGCGCTCAGACTCTGGTGTCGGAGAAGGCGGCTCCCAGGCAGACGATGCACAGATCTATCAAGTGGCAGACATCCTCAATATCTTCGAGACGAACAACCTTGCCATCGAAGTCCCGTCGAATGAGTCGTCACCAGCAGACCTGACAATCTATGCAGCGATATGTCCCCTAGCTGCCCGGCTCAACCACTCTTGCATCCCAAACGTCTTCTGCGCCTTCAATGCAGCAAGAGGAGTGCACACCGTTCGCGCACTTAGAGACATCGCAAAAGGCGAGCAGCTCTTCACCAGCTACATCGCAGGCGCATTTAAGACACGTTCTCAACGACGTGCTGAACTGCTGAAATGGGGTTTCGAGTGCGAATGTCCTGCTTGCTCCAGCACCGGTGTGCACGAGGAGAGAAGACTACGACTGAGGGTCTTGCAGCAGGCGACAAACGAGGCGAAGAGTGATCTCCGTGAGGGACTCTTCACGCGCGAGCGGGCACGGCAAACAGTGTCTATTCTGGAAGAAATGGTGGACTTGTTGGAGGCGGAGGGGTTGCTGAATCCTGATTTGGCGGACTTGTGAGTGCCTTTTCTTTTCTCTAAGCTGATTCTTGCTGTTTTGCTGACCAAAGGGTGGAAACAGATACGGTGCAGCCGGGATTTGCAACCTTCAGATCGGTCAACTGGAAGAAGCCTTGTCTTGGCTCGAGAAGAAGGTTGGACTTTTGCTGTGCTGTTACGGATGCGACAGTCCGGTTTACCTTAGGGAGAATACGACATTCCAAGCTTTACTTGCAAGAATGTCAGCTGCTTGAAAGGAACAGAGAGGACAACTGAGTGTACTTCTTGGTATCTGATTCTTGCTCCGGCGGGATCCTTTTGGTTAGTAGGGGCTCGCCGGGACTTTATCATGATTGATGGTTGATGATTTGACGGTTAATGATTGATGATGGATGATTGACAACGGTTTCTTTTGTTCAATGGCTTTTTTCCATGACACCCAGGCTTGTGACGGTTTGATAAAAGCGGAGATGGAAAGGATGAGAACGCAAACCAGAAAAGGGATCTATTGAAATGAGACCATTATTGCTGCTCCTTGTCGAAGTGCTCGATTGTTTGACGCTGGTGCACTAACCATGTCTGCCTCATCGAATACTCCTAACTAGCTCTCTCAGCTCACCACCTTCTACCCAGCCACCCTCACCGCCTGGACCACCCACTGCACCGCTACTTACTCCCCATCCTTCGCCTACTTCGCCGATTACCCGTCCTGGCTTGCCTCCTACGATGCTTCCCGCAGGCACAACCATGTTCGGCGGGACCACCGTGTCTGGCAGGATCTTGCAATTCTCCTTGATGATGCAAAAGGGGCCGACGACAGCGTTGGCGCCAATATAGACGTGAGAGGAGATGGCTACTGCTGAGATGTGGGCATTTGGGCCTGCAGTATTTTAGCGTAAGCATGACCAAGCTGCCGCACGGGGAAATGAGAAGAAAAAGGCAGAGAAAGGGTAAAAGAAGAAGCAGAGAAAAACGCGACGCCTACCTATGAAAACATTGTCTCCTATACGCATGGGATAATAGCTCATCTGGCCTCTGCTGATCCTACATGGTGGTTGCAATGTCGTGCCCGTTGCCACGACAGTATACCTGAGAATATATCAGCACCCTATCAATCTAGGCCGTGACAATCATGTTCTTGACAGAGGGACGAAGACGCAGGGGTTGCAAATATGGAGG
Source organism: Dothideomycetes sp. NU200 (assembly GCA_027943355.1). NCBI lineage: Eukaryota > Fungi > Ascomycota > Dothideomycetes > Dothideomycetes sp. NU200. The sequence continues at coordinate 6,006 of BSCJ01000034.1, read as the reverse complement.
GGTGTACGAACCGTCCTATACTTATTGCGGTCGTAGGCTGCGCCCCTTGACCACCTTCACCTGAAGAGCTGGAGAAACGGTGTAGATCTCCTCGCATGTAGACGTCTGCCATGATGACTGTTCTGCCTCCAAGCATGATGTTTGGTTTTCCTTCGATCTTGGCCTTTCGTGAGATCTTGTTGCCGGTGTCCTGGTCATCATTGTCAGACCGGTCAATAGTGCTTGCTGGTGATTGATAATGGAGAGACAAGAAGTTTTCATGTCTTACTCCATTCTTTCTGCCGCACATATGGCTCAAGGGGTGATGATGGTAAAAGAAGTATAGAAAAGGACATAGACCTACCGTCTCGATATATTCCGACTTGACTGTCTTGCGCGTCACTGGCGCCGGACGTGAAGACATCGTTGCTTTCTGCTCACTGCACTCAATTGCAGCAGTCTATGACATTCGCTACATCACTCAATCTTCTGGTCTCGATGCTGAGTTCAGATCACCATGGTAGGTCAAGCTGTATCGGCTCCGTCGTCGTTGCACGTTGTAGGCGAGGCAAGTCGCTGATCCCGCGGAACCAGTAAAAGATGGTTCACCGACTGTTTCTCCCTTCCAAAAGCAAGCGAACCTCCGCGCCAAGCCTCGTGGCGTAGACGTTAGTGTGTCGACTACATGTCAGTTCCAGGCTCTCTCCAACCCACCTCATTCTCATCAATCCACGTTGTAGATTATTCACTTCGTCAATTGGCTACTCTGTACATACATAGTATTCGCCAGTTCTGATCATTGTCATCTTCCATGCCACCAATGGTTTGAGAAATCTACTCTCTTTGCTCGAGGATGGGTGCGATAACAAGGCCACGATATCGACCGCGTGTTTGTGACCACGAAGCTGTGTCCGGGCAATAGTAGAATCTGGAAGTTCTGGGGTAACGTAGGCTCGTTGTCTCACTTTGCAATTCGGACAGCTGCGTCAAGGACGACAGACTCCGGTTCGCCACTCGTCTCAGGTTATGCAGCGCAGGCCGCTCGGCACAAAGGACATGTGTAGCCCTATTGTATACCTCGATGAGAGGGTAGACATGGTGAAACTGGAGGGAAACAGCCAGATTGGCTCGCGTATTGGTCAATTGGTCCACAAATACTCGCCAGACTCAAGCCTAGCGGAAAAGGGCGGAGATGCGTACTCGTTGGAATCTGCACCTATCAAAGGCAAGAAGCCGGGCAAACTAGTCTACAAGTTGCAAAACTGGATGTCAACATTAGATGACGAAACTCCCCTCTCCGCACTCAGCATTCCCGGTACCCATGATAGTTGTGCGTACACCACTACATGGCCTTTCATCAGCACGCAGAACCTGTCCATCAAAGCTCAACTGTATGCTGGAATACGATACTTTGACTTTCGCTGCGGACTGATCAAAGATGAACTGGAAATGGTACACGGAACTGCGACTCTGGGCCTGAAATTGAGCGAAGTGCTAGAAACTGTATATGCCTGGCTCGACGCTCATCAAAGTGAAGGTCTGATAATCCAGATTAAACAAGACCGGAAATCCGACAATAGCACCCTCTCCTTCTCCGAGGCCGTTGTCGCCATCATATCAAAAGACCAGCACTACTGGCGAACGTGGTGTACGACTCCAGCTCTAGGTGCCCTTCGAGGCCGGATCCAACTATTCCGACGATTCACGGCCGAAAGCCGTGGACTAGCCACCTACGGCATCAACGTTACCAGATGGCAAGATAATCCCGAGATGCCTTTTACGATCCACACATGGCCGGGTAATGTAGCCCTCACGATCCAAGACCACTACTCTTTCTCCTCCCCCGAATCTCTGCCCAACGCGGTTCTCAAAAAGGGCGGCGATATTAGCAGTACGTTGTCGCTTGCGATCAACGACCCGGATCCGGAACACTGGTACATCAACTTCACGTCGGCGTTTGAATTCAACGTGTATTATCAGGTCAACCCGAGGCAGATTGCATTGGGCGGGTATCATCTGTTTCGGTGGATTGATGGGATCAACATTCGGCTGTTTGGCACATTGAAGACACTGAAGGATGATTGTGAGGAAGGAGTTAAGAAGAGGTTAGGGGTTGTGGTTATGGATTTTCCGGAGCTGCCAGAGGAGGAGCTGATTGGGTGTGTGGTTGATTCGAACTTTCCTGCTCCTCCTGAGAAACCTGGGGATGGTGGTAAGGACGCATGGATGGGTCGGATGGGGCTATTACTATTTATGGTATCGCTGTTCGTGGTTCTATATACGCTGTTGAGTATTGTGGCAGGGTATGTCGGTGGGAACCTGCTGGACTTGATTTTGTCGGTCATACCGGACGTTACCTGCTTGTTCGATGGGCGGTAGTCCATATCTTGCCCCCAGCATAGATGCGCCAGGAGAGGAGACGAGCAAACTCGACCCGCCCAATCCGGTAAGCAGCACTTGCATAGTGCCACAACCCAGAAGAGGGGGAGAATGAGAACGAGAATGAGGACGAGACAATGGTGATGAGACGATTGTTATGGATGTAGCTACCGCGGTGTGAGATACTTGTACATATGGTGTCTTTGCAGAACGAAACAATAAACGTATTGGAGTGCCATGAACACGTGAATACTGCGTTTTCTGGTGTGATTGTGGAAAGCGTGTTTCATTGTGTCCGTATATACATATCCTTGTGATGTGGGCAGTGCTAGGAGTGTCGAGCGCACAACCTGCCAAGCAGAAGAGAAGAGGAACCTTCACACCAAGAAGCCAAGAATGGCTCATGATTGAGAAGGACGATGTTCAGCAAGATAAATCATTATTGTCGAGCAATATGGTTTTCCTGATAGTATAAGCAATTAATTAAGGATAATTAATTGACAAGACAAGCTGACGAATCACAGACGACAACGGGGGTAGTGTGCGAGGTCGGAAGAGGGTGCTCGGGCGGCGGATGGCTCATTCGGCTTCGGGTAGGTTCCATGTCTGCCAAAGTGGACAAAGTGGGGTGTAATGCAGGTAGAGGCTATTGCACCATCCGCGCGAGTGGTGCACTGCTGACATAGTCGTTCCACCAAGTCATAGTCACTACCGTATCTACTGTACCGATAATCTCAACTTTCTTTCTCTCCCCTTGCACCCTTGTATACATTTCCCCCCCTCCTTCTCCTCTCGCCTCCGTTCGCGCGAGGCAATCAATTGGGCCATTTGTGGTTATTTTATTGATACAGTATCCGTATATACCCTTGTTTCTTGCTTGGCATTGGCTACCATCACCGTCACTATCTCGCCCCAATTTCACTCCGGCCACATCTCCACTTTGGACACACTCCCATAATGACCACCTCATATCCAGCACATGCCTCGCCCCGGCCAGACTTTGCCAGTCAACCTGGCCGCACAGTCTCCGAGTATGACCTGGCAAAAGATGGCGGCGCCTCGACGAGTCCCCCAACTCTCCCCCGTCCAATGACACAAGCCATGCCTACCACCTCCTCGACCTCAATGCCGCCGCTCGTTAGCCCTTCATTCACCCCTCCAATGACCCCCGGCGGCTCTCTAGATCTCAGCGGAACCGGCACAAGCACACCCGCACACACGCATACCCACCTCCACGAGTCCCTCACCGACGAAGACTACGCCGCCCTCCAAGCCCGGGAAGCCTCTCACGCCGCGTCTCCCCCTCCCACACTCACCCCCCTACCGACCGTGACCTGCGAAGTCCGCGCGCGCATACCCACCACTCAAGGCCAGGAAATGTTTCTGCATCTCTACCACAACGATGCGGACAACAAGGAACATCTAGCCATTGTCTTTGGCCCCTACATCCGCTCCAAGAGCCTAGATGCGCCGCGGGAGGGAGAGACGGAAAAGGACAGGATGATCAGGGGTGCTTACGTCGGGACTCTCTTCCCCGGCCGCACAAGTAGTAGAGTCGAGGCTTTGAAACGGGAAGCTGGTGTTTCTTCCTCTGCTGCTGCTGGTGCCGGGGGTGAGATGACGTTACCGATGAGTCCTGTGCAAGCGCCCCAAAAAGCAGAAGGAGAGCAAGAAGAGACAGCGGGCGAGACCAACAAGGCCGCTGTGGATCCTACAAAAGAGGCCCCTTATGTGCGGATACACAGTGAATGCTACACGGGCGAGACGGTCTGGTCCGCTCGTTGCGACTGTGGTGAGCAATTGGACGAGGCAGCAAGACTGATGTCGCTTTCTCCCTATGGAGGTATGTTTCTTTCTCTCATTCCCTACATGCATCACCTCTCTCCCTGTTATCACAGACGACTAATGAGTAAATCGAAAACAGGCGTCATCATCTATCTCCGCCAAGAAGGCCGCGGCATCGGCCTCCTCTCCAAATTAAAAGCCTACAACCTCCAAGATCTAGGCCACGACACCCTCCAGGCTAATTTACTCCTGCGCCACCCGGCAGACGCACGCAGCTACGGGCTTGCTACAGCTATGCTAGTCGATCTGGGCCTCGGTGGCTCTGTGGGCTCGTGTGAGCGCGAACGCGGGATCAGATTGTTGACTAACAATCCTGAAAAAGTGCGCGCGGTCGAGGGGCCGGGCAAGGAAGTCGTGGTCAAGGAACGGGTGGGCATGGTACCGCTTGCTTGGCAGACTGGCGGGAAAGAGGGAGTCCAAGGCAAGGAGGTCGAGAAATACATTTCTACAAAGGTGAGTCATTTCCGAAAGTTCGTTTCCTGAAGGAGAAGGACGATTTGCTGACTTTTTTTGCTTGTTATGTACAGATTGAAAAGTTCAAGCACATGTTCAGCTCGTGAGCTGGGGAACACTCTGGACACGATACGAGAAACGAGAGATTAGCCGACTACGACCGACATTTTGCAAGAGAAAGAGAAAAACGAAACAGAGCACGTGGTGAGAAGGAGGCTGCTGTGTACATATCATGCTCTCTGGCTCCCTCCCACGTGGCCTTGTGTCTGCTGCGTTCAGACACTGTACATACGATTGACCAAGCAACCACCGAACCCCTCATATCCAGACCCAGAAAAAAAGCGAGAAGACTCAAATCCGGGTAGCGCGAGCTACTCAAAGGGAAGGAGAATAGATGAGGTGATACCAACTCCCGAGAGCGCAAGCATCGGAATCCAGTCGAGCTCATGCGTCCATGTAGCCAAACATGGCCAGAGAAAAGGGACATCCAGGATGGGCTATTGAGGGTAAGAAGAGCGGGGGAGAAAGGCCAGTCTTCCTTGCCTTTTTGTTTTCGCCCCACAGGGAAAGTTCATCGCCATGTACTGCACATGAAATAGTATTCACAGACGCAAAAGATACCATTTCATACATATGCCTGTTTCCGATTTTCCCCCTCTGAAATTATACCACTACTACTACTACTGAGGTGACCTTTTCCACCCTGCCTTCATCTCAATCTCGACATACATCGGTCTGTCAAAGTAAGCGAGCGGAAGGAAATTGGTCAAGGGATTAAAGAAGGGAGTAGTTGTTGATACATATTGTACAGAAAACTAAATTATACACGAAATCCTTCCCTCAACCATATACATCCTCGGCCATATTGTTCTTTTTCTTCCCCCTTTGGATCGTCTTATCTTCCCTGCCCCAATTTTCCCTGTGTCTACAACACTGATTGCCCTGCATCCTGCTCGCTACACGTTGCACACTCCCGTCTTTTGGTCTGTTCCGTCTCCTTGAGTGTCCGATTTCCAAACTGTGCTCCCTTTCGTTCTTTCTTATCTCATGTGGTAAAGCAAAAGGACATACTGCATAGATAGACATATCAAAAGAAGAGACCGGGAGCAAAATGATGCGGGACGAGCGCATTAGAGTAAGGTTTGTTTTAACGATGATGACGCTGATGATGTGTATATCGTAGAGTCAAGTCCGAAGCTGAAAGAGCAGAGGGACTGGCTAAAATGCAAAGCAAGCAAGGCAAAGCAAGCAGAGATTGGTCTATATGAGCAACGCAACGCAACGCAACGCAACGCAACGCAACGCAACGCAACGCAACGCAACGCAACGCAACGCAACGCAACGCAACGC